>JAHZMY010000475.1:0-21801 GCA_027743915.1 Seira sanloemensis
TTCGTACTCATTTCAGTAATTACGACAAACGCAAACGACATTCAAATTTAGAGAGCAGGTTCAGCAAAAGTGAAGTTTGGGGTAGAATTGAGAGAGTCGGTCGAGATTTTGTATTTCGTTCAAGGATATGTTTCCTCGTTAAGCTTTCTCTGGAGATGCATTTATTCTGTGGCTTTCCAAGGCGATAAATTACCCGTTCCAAGAAATTCCTGCCCACGTCAGTGATTCCATGGAATCCCATTCCCATGCCGCATGCATGCACATGATTTCTGCAAAGACATTTTGCAATGTGGGCACATCCCTAGTGACAACAATGATCTCGTTCTCCAAATCTTGCACAATTTGTGCGCATATACTCAAACATGTCACGTAACATGTTGTCAAAACAGACTTTCAAAACACTGTAAAATTAAAATAATATGCTACGTAGATTCCCACTTTCCCCACTCCCCCACTCTTGAATTAAAGATTGAGCATGAGACAAAGTGCAATAATTTTTTACTTACACGTCGATTTACTTCCCCATAATTTAATATAGCTCCCCGTAGATACATTTACATAACCGTGCTCTATTTCTGTATCTACTCTGGGCACGACATGCAAAACAAACTGTTGTTTCGCTTTAAAATTGATTATACGCATTTTTCACGGGGTGGATAAGAGAAAAACAAAGCTTTCAATCATTTCCTGAACTTGACCGTCTTGTTCCTCCAGCAATTATTCGCTAAATTACGACCATTAAAGTGGGTAAATTATTCATGGTGAATTTGCCACGTACGGGGTACATGTATGTTTCAACCCGCGTGCAGAGCGATAGAGCCTGCTCGTTTTTGCAAAATGTGTAAAGTTGAGAAAGGGGAGAGAAAGGATGTCTCTCTCTCCGCCTGTGGAAGAATGTGGCGAATTTCACGAGTCCGTTCACGGCAGGAAGAAAACCTGTAACAGCAAATGAAAAGAGATTTAGTGTGCCGACAGCCGCCACTCGAGTTACACTACACGATAAGACACCTTCTTCTCTAGCGAAAGAACAAACTCACTCTCACAGCACACTTTAAAAAGTACGAAAGTTGAGGCATTTAATAAAGATCGATCTGTGAGACGGGTAGATAAACAGCTATATTTTTTCAAATTTAAGCAGCTTGCATATTACAACACAGACTAGGCCTCTAATACTTACATACACCAGGGAGAAAGTTGAACAAACACAAAATATTTACTCTAAAAACTTTAATTTCACTCCTTTGGCTCCTCAAAGTATCTACCTTTTGGAAAAAGAAAAGCTTTGCTTTGAGGCTGACCCTCAATCTCTTTAGGAAAAAATGAATCTTTGTAGCTAAAACTGCCTTAGCAGCTTTTGCACAAGTTTCTTGAACGTCGCCAGCAGCGACATAACTTTCAGAAAGGAATCTCTCTTTTTTTCTAACGAAAAAATAAAAATAGTATGTAAAGATTTTTAGCTGGTTTTTCTTCTTCTCATGCGGGTAGTGTTGGCGGTGGAGGTGTAATCAGACACAAAAACTGAAGTAGATTGAAACTCTTTTTATGGATGGGACGGCATGATATCAATTCTCTCTCGAAAAGCAGCCACCACTACCATCACGTCGACAACCATTTTCTCCGAACACGAAATTATTTTTAAAGACCCGTCATTACCTCTGTTTTTGCATAATAGGAGCAGGCGTATATAAGGTCCATGAAATTGCTTTTCCTTGGTGATAGTTTTGCGCCAGTCGATACGTCGACATTAACGTTTTAAAGAGAAAGAAATGATTACAACTACTTATGAATGCGGACAAAAGGTTCAGCGTATCATATTTTGAGCACCACCTACATGTGCAAACGGTTTTTTCACTCCTGCGAAAAGTTCTCATGTAGTTTCTCCACGGCAGTTTTTGGAGAACAAAAGAAAAATTTCCTTTTTCTCGTGCCAATTGGTACCATGATTCCCTTTCCTCCTTCCAGTGATTAATTATGAGTGAATCCACGTCGGACTAGGGGAAAACCTCATTACGTGAGCATTTACTATTATTACTGATGGCAGGGTACACTTTATACTATAGTGAAGAATGTAGAGGGAAAAAAGTTTTTCGCATTAGTCGTCGCATATCAGCGGAAAGCATTTAAAAAAGTAATATAAGAAAGACTATTTATAACACTTATCATAACCGCTTCTTCCCCTGTGATGTCGTCACGAGCAAGCTTTAGCTAAAAGTACACAACAGGTAGACAGCAACATAACGACTTCAATTTATCTTTGTGCAGCAGTGTGAACTAAATAAAGATCGGAAGAGATAATCAACTGTTCAAGACACATTGCAGCAGAAGCAGCAGCGCTCATCTGCATCCGAAGCAACAGTGCTTTTTACTAATCCCACAAGCCAATAACTTTTGTGTATCAAACGCTGCATTCATATATATGCTTCATTTTACACCCACGAAGAGAAAGTGCCTGTTTCGCTTGTCAAAAAAATTCGACACATGAAATGTAGCAATTTACATTCAGCATGCGAATTCCAGCAGGCCGGGGAACATGAGTAAAAGCCCAGAGACTGCGGTGAAAATAAGGTGAGCAGAGAAAGAGCTCGTCGCAGCCAACTATTACTTCCTAACAGAGTTTGAGAACATCGGTTCCAACTCCCTCCTCGAATGCTTGTACACAGCATTAATTTCACCACAAGAAAAGGGTAAACAAGACGCGACACGGGCCAGCTCCACGGTACAATCCAGTTTATGTCGGTCGTTTTACTGACACTGAGGACACGTACAACTCCCTCTGGGAAAATTTGCAGGTCAGGAAAAATATCTCTTTCACCTTATTATTCAATCTCTTGTTGGTTCTTTCCTATATCTAAAAAATGAGATAGCCAAGCCTTTTGTAAACTCGCTTCCAAGGGAAAACTCCCCATGCAAAAAAAACAGCTCCCATGTTTCTATTCAAAAAGAAATTTCATGAGACACGTTGTAGGAACTCATAAAGCTTCCAATTTACTCATCTTATTATACCCATTTTGCAAATAACGAATCGATTACTATTTCCTGCTTGTGGGAGTCCTACCTTGTTTTTTTGCATATACATGAAAAAATATCCTCGTCGGAACGCAGCACAATTTCCTGCGGATCTCCTGTACTCTCATGGCTCATTGTTCTTTGCGGTTTGCAATTTGCAAGGCGACTCTAGAAAAAAATATGCTTTTTTTCGTCTCACGGCAAACTCACTCAATTTCGTTATCAGGTATATTCAGAGCTCGTTCATGCATACCTTCAAGACGAAGAATGAAGGAGTAGCAGTGAAAGTTGTTACTCTGCTGCAATAAATTGAACGAGGGGGAAATGAAATGTAGACGATGGCAGACGATCCTTCCTAATGCATATGTCTTAAATGTAGTGAAAAGGCAATGCTTCCGACCTTACAATTCGAAAAGCCTCGATTATCATGATGCCCTCACCACCACCGTGCAGCATAACACAGCCTAGACTCACTCCCTCACTCTCTACCTTTGACTTCCCATGATATTTAGTAGCTATCGCATACTCAATCCGAATGGACGACTACATTGCATCGGAAAGGAAGCGCAACACACAAGCCTCGCCTGTAACTAGTCAAAGAGTTTGATTGATTGCAATAAAATATTGATACACACTTGTGGCATAAAAACAAGAATTATGCGACGACCCTATAATACATTTTTTCCTGCTTTCGCCGTCTGTCTCTGCAGTGTACGAGCTACGAGCATCATCCTATCTCATTTTCTTCATATCGCTGCGACCAAAAAACCCTTTGGAGACAACAACAAACAATTACTGTGTATGCACACTTTCTTTGTTCCCATCGTTCCTACGCCGTATTATTTCTCTAGAGCTTTCCTTTCCCTGTCATATAAGCCTTCTCACTGGCAGCCCAAAAGTCCGCCACAAAATAATGAGGTAGTTGTGTGCGCAGGGAAAAAATAAGTCATTTTTAATTTAGACGGAATGATTTCATTGGTATTTTTACATGCAGTGGCAGATACCGGAGGAAATGAAATATTGTATGTATTACATATGCCCAAATTTTGTTTCACTTTTGCCTATATAGTCTATAAACGTCATGAAACAAGAAATTGTAGGTTTTTCGCCTCTGTCACTTTTGGCTTCCGTTCCTGTCAGCTTTGCTGGGGTTTCCATGGGCTTAACAGGATCCTCAAATATTTATTAAGGCTTCTTCCGTAGTTTTAGTCAACGATCACGCGTGTCTCCGCTTCATAACTTTGGAGTATCGGTAGGGAAGTGGAAACTTCAGCGAATCGTAGTGGGTTCGACGAGGCATTAACGCTATTTCTATTATCATCTCTGCACACAACTTTTTGGTCCACTCTCGTCGTCAAACAGAGAAAGAAGGTGCAGTTTGCAGTGTCAGCTCAACAAAGCTGCAACTTGCACCGCGCCAAAGGGGCTCATGTGAAAAATAGGAAGTGCTTTCCGTTTCAACCCCTGACGTGTCACGAACTATGTGCAGCTTTTAAGTGGGCAAAAGCCGTTAGCATTACACAGCTTGTGGAGCGAGATTAAAGGGAAAGAGAGGAGAAAAGCATTGTCTTTGAATGTTTTCCTGTTTCCACGTTGTGGAACAACAATGTGCTTTAGTTTGCGTGCTCGGAAGCTCTGATAACTCTTAATCTTAAATAATGGCTGTCACAGAACAATAACAAATCGATTCGTTGGACATGGACTGCAGGATAACCTCTCTTTTATTTGCGAGCAAGCAGTGTTTCTCCAAGGATAATACTGATTTGATAGAGTGGGCTCGTACGTGGCGAGTTAAGCCCTGAGCAGCAGGGAACTCTGGGCTATGAGGAATTCTGTTTTGATGAACGCAAAAATGGCTTGTTTTCATGTAAGCGGCTGTAATTATGAGAAGAATATTTTTCTAAACTGAAACAGTGATTACAACGGACACGCTATAATATTTTCTTTTCCCTAAATCTCGGCATTTTAAACTTTGTAATGTGTTATCAGCATGAGAAAGTAAAGGGCTTTTCTTCATTCAAAGCAGGACTCATATTAAAAGAAATGGGGGTGTCGCCAAAATTGTGCGATGACACACGACTAAAAAAATGAAAGGGAGGTTGCAAAATAAATAAAGCGGGAGACAAACAAATTGTTTTCTTTGTCACACTGAAAAGTGCATTAAATGCTGCATATTTATCATTAACATGCGGAATTGTTTCCCTGCTGTACACCGGGGAATTATAACAGCCCTGCGATTTTTTTGCTTTCATGTGGTGTAAGGTGTAGTGTAAAATTACTCTTTCATGAGCACAACTCGCTTTCACTTTTTCCGCTTGGGAATACTGCCTTTTCATGTGCACTTTGTGCCCGTATCCGATGAATTTATTGACACTTAACCAAAGAGAGTCATAATATAAATAAAATTTATGAAAGTCAGGAAGCCTAGAAATTGTAATTGTACACTACTGCTTATGTAATATGCAAAACAGCAATAACGTTTATCTCGGTGGAAAAACATAAAGCATGGCAGAAGTGAAATTGTTGCTGGTAGGCTTACACGCTCTCACAACGAATGTGTTGGCTTTTATTTTTCTTCTCTCGCGAAAAAAGACTTTTACGCCTTGCACCTCAGCAACAAGGTGAGACCCAAAAGAGTAGAATTATCCACTTTACTTTAGCTGTTGTGGGTATCTACAAGGAAACTTGTACAATTCTCCCATTTTTAGATGTGGAGCAGGAACCCGAATACAGAACGGGCTTTTCGAAATGCGTAAAGTGAAAAGTTGTTCTTTTCTCGAAAAAAAAAAACGTTTAAGTGATTTCACCTAAACTTTCGTCAAAATATTTCTCGAATGTAGTGTAGTAATCCACTCGAAAATCCGAGTATCTGAAAGTTGCCTCTCGAACGCGACTTTCCCTTTTTCCTGAGCTTGCAATGGCTCACTTGAGTTGGTGGGGTGAGTTAAGGCTAAAAATGACTAAATAATGGACGCGGACGTTAGGCGATTAGACAACACACGAGATGTTGCCATTTTCCTTCCCCATTCACTTTCTCCAGTCCGTTTTACTTATTGGCCAAATGGCTTCCTTCACCTTTTTACGAGAAATTTTGTTTTCCTCAACATGTTCTATTAAAGCAACAACAGTAATCCCACAAAAGTGGCAAAATTGTTTTTTTCCTATTTCGCAACTGCTCAAGAGAGTCGTATAGTAGCATAGGTCATTCTCAAACTTTTTTTTGCAGAAAGCGTAACTCTACGAGACATGTACTAGTGTCATTAATTACGTCATAATAACCTTCCAGAATCGCGACCGTTTTCACTTCTCTCCCTTCCCCTACGTAAATAATAATAAAAGCATCACTTCTAAGTATTCCCCAGTTATTGCAAATTGCAACGCTATCATCTAAGCAAATGACTTCTTTTTGTTTCAGAAATAAAATATTGCCGTCGTCTCGCCCCCTGAGCTTCACATGCCGACCATTTGCTGCACACATGCACACCTGCAGTTAGTGTATGAGACTAACGTAAGTAACAGTTGAATTCTGTCACGAAAATATATTTAGTGCCCCGGAACACATCTCACATACACACGAAGCCAGCCAGATTTCCCAACGTTTCTATTGCCTCGGAGAAAACTTTGAAACAAAACGTTTCCGCATCATCCTGCCGAAAGCAGAGACTGATTGATTGTGGATACCTATGTATAGGTATTTTTTAAAACAAAAACAACGCCGCAAATCAAACGGAACCACCAACCGTTCTAGCGGCTGATTAAACGTCACACAGTTACATCCCTACTGAACCTTTTGCTGTGGCTAAATAAAATCTCGATACGCTCTCTCTAATATCGATATCGGATGACAGTGAGAAGCGGTAAAAGAGTGGATCATCATCATAGTCAATAGTGAAAGGAATCGTGTTTACCTTGGCTGACATGAGACCATGCAATTAGAACCTCAATAATGAGAGGAGCTCTACACAAACAGTAATCTCTATTCCACCCATTCTATCTCGAATCTTGTTCATGTGATACTTTTTTGCATGGAAAAAGCTATCCTGTGCAGACGTTTCCCCTATGATAAATAGACATTAGTCGAACAAGAAAACATCATCATTACAGTCCATCGACATGAGTGCGGGGAGTAATAAAAAAGGGAAAAAAGGCTTTACATTTATAACTTTGAGTGAAGTAGCAACATTTCTGTGAAAATCTTGTCCAATAGTTTATGTATGTATACTCAGGCCAATTCCAAGCTTTCTCTGAAGAAGATAACGCGATCGCATAGCTCGAGATTTTTCTTTTATGTAAAAGTCCACGAGTTGAAAGAAACCCGGAGCAACCTCTGCCAGACAGTTTAAAAAAAAGTCTTTCAAAACTTTTTGAAAGAGGACTTGAAGAAATATTGTTTCATCCCATCCAAAAAAATCATTTAAGTTAAACAATTCCTCTTTTTGTCTCCATACTTTCGTGTTCCTTCGAGGAGTCAAATTTGTGTCATAAGAGAGCTTTCTTGTATTACAATTTCAAAATATACATACCTACATGTATCCCATGTACCAAAAGTAATCTGATTTTGCTTCTCGGAAGTACAACTTTCCTTGTGGAAACCAAAGGAACAAAGTTCGTGCCAAGATATTTTTGCTATATTGAGCTAAAAAGTATTGAGTCGAAACAAAGTTTCAGTTTTGTGCTCCTCCTGCAAAAAAATAGATGCCATTCAAAATTGTTACATATTACTTTTGAAGTCTCCGTGGTCAAATTAATATTTTAAGTAGCGCTCGTGTACCACTTTGGCGTACATTCATATTGTGTAATTTTTACAGTATCAGTAAATTATAAATCCCTTAATGGAATAAAGTTGTGTGTCCCGAAAAAAAGAGATTGCAAAGAGACGAATTTGAAACGAAATTGTACTTATGTATAGCAGAACATTTGTGTTGTCCTGATTCAGACTGGTGTAAAAAAAAGTACAGAGAAAGTCGCTTCTAATATCACGCACTGTCACCGTCACCATACCACTGATCATATCAACAGTAGGACCGGACATTTTAATCCTGAGGTTTGGTCAACCGGACTCAAATCGTATCAGGAGTAATCTCGACCTTAATGTAAGCGGGAGCTGGGCTTTAACTAAAAAAAAGTCTATTTTGTTCTGGAAAAATACTTTCTCCACGGATATTTTATTCAGACACAATTCCTATTTACATTATATATTTAGAACGTATAAATATATATAAATATATTGTGATGCATGATGATGATGATAAATATTGAGCTCCCTTCCTGCGTTGATTGCCGCCACCAACATAAAAATAGCTAAAAAAAATAGTGTTGCATGCAGCGTGCCGAGCCTTCGTGTTATTTTGAACTGTGTAATCTAAAAAAACGTTCGACTTTTTAGTGATAAACACCTTTGTAAAGTAGAGAAGCTACACAGCCAGGCTTTCCCTCTGGATATTAATGTGCTGGGAAAGAATAGGTAAATCAGCGTAAGTAAAAAGATAAATAATCTAAAGGAAACATAAAAAGTAGGAGAAGGCTATAATTCGTCGTGATGGGTGGTGGAGCCAGTGTACACAAGAGTAAAGGTCAGGATGACTCGGACTACTGTAACAACGGTTCATCGAGCCAGAAGAAGTCCGGTTTCCGAGTTCATCGCAAGAAGAAGCAGAAAGACACCTCTCGCAGTCAAGCAGGCAGCTCGAGTCTCAGTCTCTTACGACCATTTCAGGACTCGATGGGCAGGTCGGAGAAAGGAAAGACGATTTGTAAGTTTACAAAAATATGTGCAAAACATATTTCATCTAATTTTCCTCGCTTTTTATCTCATTTTTTTGCTCAATACTTTTCGTCATTATTTTATTTGCGGACGTTTTGACCGGAAGAGAAAGCATTCCCTTGTGTGTCCGGTATTTAACATTAGCTTTGCGTGGTTCCTTTCCATACCGCGTTTCCTCCGCTTTTATTACACTTTTTTCGACTCACTCCTGATCAAGAAAATGTTTAGCTTTTTCACTGCACATTGTCTTAGCGAAGAAATGCGTGTGGATTGTGAGCTAACGAGGTCCATGGTACTACTTATCTCCAATGCTCAGAACGGGCTAGCCAAAGTTAGAGGGGCATTCTCAAACTCCTCATATTCGCTCCCAGGCCTCTCGCTCTCTCTTATTCTCTCTCTGATTTCCCATTCCTCTGGAACCGAACGTGGTTTGCCTTGCAATAAAAAAAGAACTTTTCCTCATGCCTACGCATCGCATCCAGCCGTGAAAGCAATGGGTGATGTATGCACATGGTATTTCTCATGAGGTAATATTATTCTAGGTAATCCGTGCCAGCGATTTTTTGCTCCTTCGCCTTACGTATTCATTGCCATTTTCCACGGGCCTTTGTGCTCACCTCGTTCTTGGAACATTATGACGGGGCTGTACGCAAAGCTAATTTCAGGTCATTCTTTCTACATGACAGTTTCGTCAGTCAACCATGTGTATCACGTCTTGGACAAAAAAAAGTACTTAATTCTTTCCAACATTTCTCTTATGAACTTGTCCATGTAATTTCTCTTTGGCCGTACTTGCAATGTTTGCTCTTTGCATCACAATTCCGTCGGTCTTTTTTTCTCGAAGAGAAACACAATTTACGGGCGTCTGGAAGAAGATGAAAGTTAGAGCTGGCTTTGTTGAGCTGCTTCCACGTGAAGAGATTTCTTTAATAATCATAGGTGTTTGAACTATTTAGACGTGGGCGCATTTTTAATTTTTATGCTTATTAAATTCAATTTATGAGTGTGAAGGACNTTCTTTAATAATCATAGGTGTTTGAACTATTTAGACGTGGGCGCATTTTTAATTTTTATGCTTATTAAATTCAATTTATGAGTGTGAAGGACTTTTTTAATTTAGGCTTTAGTAGAACTCAGGCAAAAGTTAATTTACAGCTATTCAAAATTCAGTTCATGAACAAATAAATTACAAAATTGGTGAGAACTGTTCAACGTTGTAAGGATACCAATATTAGAGTGATGATGCTAAAACATCATCTTTCCAGAACCTGGTTGGGTGCTTTGTCTTTTTTGTGGCTACTGCTTTACTACCGTTGAGGCGCAGAAGCCTTTTCCTCAAAAGTGGATGTGAATGAAACACAAGCATTCCAGTGGCAAACACAGGGGTGGTATATTGTAAGCGACAAGACCTTTAATTTTAATTAAATTAATTACGTTTGTATGCTGAAGCTTAGGCATGAAAAAGGCAGAAGGAGGCTTTGCATTTGTATTTATTCACAAAAGTATGTCAACATGACTTGGATTTGACTTGATTTTATATCACATAAAACAGCGTCTAGGTGGGCCTCCTACACATCCAGAAAAAAAATCAGTTCTTATGGGCAAGTCAGGTGAACGAACCGTATCTCGAATCTACAGTGGCGTGGTGCAAAGGTGGAAAGTGAATACCTTCGTGTTTGTTCCCAGCACTGCGTCAATGGTCTGCCAGAGTCGTAGGAGAAACGAAATTGATTATCACACAGGGAGAAAATATCAGTAGACGTGAGCATAATGCACGTAATCAAAAGCCTTTACGAGGGAAAAGTTAAACTTCATGATTTATCCTGGGGAAAAAAGTATGGAAGGTTTTGCATTTATTTAGCAGTGCCATTTTATCACGCGCTTTCTTTATGCGCTTTAGCCTAATCTCAAGCTCTCAATATAACTATTTATGATCACTTGAGCCTTTGCTCTTTACCTTTCCCTGCCAACTTGATATTTCTCATTGACTTTTGTCGAGGCTGGAAAGCAGAGGCAGAAAAATTACGTGAAAACGGTCCGACCAAAACATTCCCTTCTCGCAGTTTTATTTCAACTCTGAGCGAACATGTACAGCGTTTTAGGCGAACCGCAAACATCTCATTTTCGGAGAAAGCTAACTGACAACTATTTCTAATTAATCTTGCAAGGAACTCACTTTGAGACTTTCGCAATTTGATTAATATTTAGTTCGTTCCTGAGCCGGAATATCCTCCAACTCTAATCAATTTTTTGTGCCATCCTATAGTATTACCAATTTTCAATCAAAAACAGTGTAGCTGATTAAAAACTACGCAAGAAATATTTCACGTCATCGTCTCAAGTGTGTGCATCGGTATTCAGTCTTTGTGTTGGGCACATCACCATGATTGCCTCAATTTGGCAGAAGGCGGTAGCTCAGTCTGGAAAAGGTAAAGAGGACGATACATTCATTTCTTAAAAGCCTTACGTACGCATGCCGCATCGTGTTACACACAATTGCCGTATACTGCAAAGGTTCAAAGGTCAATTCTGAGAATTTGATACCACGCAAAGCCAAACAAACTGCAGAGTGCTAGACACGAAGCATGTTACGCAATCAGGAATGCGTGCGGGAGTAGCTCATTATAGCGTAAACATTTAGATGCAGTGCATTATCAAAAGACATGAGAACATTGCCCAAACATTAGACATTAGATGCACGGAGAGAATAGGAACAAAAACAAACATGTTTTGCAACAAAGTAGAAGCATGCACAAAAAAAAAACAAAAAAACTTTCATGACATTCGGAAACACAAAAAGCATGGTTTTTCAATGAGCAAACAAACTTGATGCGAAAGTGTTAACAATAAAATTCTTAAATTGCAATTCTCCAGTTCGACTTTGTGAATAATTTCAAGTTTCAGTTTTTTTCTGACATTAGCTACTAGTTATACAATTACTTAGTACAGAAAAATATGTAACGCAAAATTTGGTGAAGATATGCAATAATGATTTTATGTATTAATCTGTTGTTGTAACAAAAGCTACCGGGTAACTTTAACGAAACTTACGGCCGGGGAATAAAAGCGACGACAAATCCGAAATTCTTGCACATGGGAGATTTTGCACCTGCCAAATAAAGCGAGAACCGGTCGTAGACGAAACTAGCCAGGTTACATGATCAATCATCGTGACCCTTTTTCCGTACATACATACATATCTTTCATGCAAATTTGCCCCGAGAAATGGAAAAGGTTTTTTATGTTGATGTGGTCAGAGGCCGGCTGTAGCTCAGTTGAGTCGTTGAGTGTAAGCAAAATATGCATAAGCAAACCACGAAAATGATTAAAGTTCTCACATACACATAAAGTAGCCCTGTTCAAATCCATCCTCCTTCCGCCATTCGGACAAAACGAAGAGATAGGAATACAACATTTCATATTTTGAATTGACAGTGCCACCAAATGCATCTCTCTGAGCGAGTTAACTCGGCCTGTAGACAAGCAGTCAGTCATGTAACGAGTTTATTGTAAAAAGAATAACTGACATTCGTTCCCTTTTCTTTGATAAGAGAAAGCCAAGCGAACAGTTGACAACGTGCGCGACTCTTGTATTTGTTTCTCTTTCATTGTCTGCATGTTATTTCTAGAGGGAGACCGCATTGGTATCTCTGGAAAGGATCTAGTTCAGGGTGCGTGCTGAATGAGACTCGTCGAGTGTTTACATACCAATAGCTTCGCTTCGTTTGAAAGCAATAAATATAATATACACATACAATCTCGTGGCGTGCTTGATTGCTCTGTACATAATACTACCTGGCGAAAAAAAAACGATTTCATCCACCCCATAAACAAATGACTACGCTCCATACATGTCTGCTAGTGAACATGCACGCGCTAATAAAGGGAATTTTTTTGGCTTCCTTTTAAACATTTGTTTTAGGTCATTTTGCAAGTTGCGTCGTGACGTACAGGTGAGTAAGTAATTTAGCACAGAGAGCTTAAGTTCAAAACTTAAGGCCCCTTGCAGACATTACTTCATGGATAAGGGTAAAGTAGGAAAGGCAACAGTCACACCAATATTGGGCTAACGGTGTAAAAAAATTAACGGCAGGCTCGACTACGCCTTTTACGAGGACTCTGTCTTGAGTTTTTTATATGACATGGATAGATATTGAGCAGAGATAAGGTTAAGCAATAAAATGTATTAGTACGGCACAAATATTCTAGAAGGCTCGTGTGTGTGTGACAATTCTTGAACTGTTTTGGTGAAAAAAATGAGGAAAGGTTAGACCCAGACCTTGAGCTTTTGTTGTGCCTACTGTACATTACTCACCTTTGCCTTACCAACTCGATACAGTTTAATGGAAACTTGTCTCATTTGTAAAAACCTTATATATTGAATTTGTGGCTACATCGGGAAATTATTTGCAACAATCGACTTCGACATATCTGAGTAAAGATGTGTGCAAAGATAATGTAGCCTACTTACATATGTACATACGAATGGTACCTCAGAATTTGGATACAATATCATTTGGTTATAGTGCAGGAGAAAATGCATTACGAAAATTAAAAAATATTGGCTCGGTAGAGGACATTTCCTCTGGGACATTTCCTCTTGCGTCGTTTATATACTTTTTTTTATGTCACCAAACAAAAAGAATGGATGATGCAAAATAGCATTTTTGAAAACAAAGACACTGTTCAAAACTTAATTAACAACTTTTTTACTACCTCCTATGTATAAAGCCAATTAGATAAGTTGTCACAATTTAATTCCGTGAGCACAAGGTTTGGGTGGAGCAGAACATTTATACCCTTTACGCCTAAACCTCATGGGATATCCATAATGCCCCACAAGCGATTTATTTGTTGGAAAATAGTTTGCCCCGTTTTTCTGGTAGATATGTTCCAGCGACCGATTGAATTCTCACCGGAGTATACAAGAAACTTGAACATTGCCGGTGATATTGTGCGAGGTTAGGCTGTAACAAAAGTAAAAAATGCCGATAGCTGACGTCCAACTAGAGAAAAGCTCTTGTATGAGGCTGATTGATTTGAAATTTATGGATGGGAAATGTGCACGATGAGAAAACTCGCGAGCGGAATTATCGTCAGAGGAAATGTCAGGGAGGGTGAATGTCGCTAAAATAGTATTTTTGCACATGGGAATTTTCACAGAGGGGAAATGTAGCAGGGGAAAGCATGTGAGCGGAGTGGCACACCACTTTCCATTTTTCCCATTTGTAAGGTCAAGAGTCATTTGGGTAAGTGGGTGTCTGTCTCCAATCATACAACATTAGAGCGGTGATCAAAGCAAATATTACTCAAAAATGTACTCAGAAAATGCATAAAAAGAGACTTCATTTACATCTCTGAAATGCTCCACGTTCTCTATTTTCAGCCTTTCCATTTTCCCATTAGACTAGATCGAGCTCTGAAAGCAGACCATCTTTGAAGAGATGGAAAGAGAGTAATAACGCCACCAGAGAGAAAAGCGAATCTCTCACAAACTCTTCACCATGACGTGTATCTCTCCAAGTTTTGAATTTTTGAAAGTAAAAGCTGAGAAATGTGAAAATAGCAAACATCACGTCGTACTTTATTTTCCTTTATTCAGTGTAAAGGATAAGAGATAATGGACTTTTGATGTGTCTTTTCTTTCTTTTTTCAATCAGAAGATGGAGAAACGAGAAAGATGAGTGCAGTAGAATTAGGTGAGTTCATGCATAGCATGAAAAAGGACATTTCCTGAAGGGATGCGCGCAACGGGAAAATGGCAATTACAAACTTTGGCAAAGTTTCCGGAACACAAAGTAAATTTATCTCCTCGAGCTACTGCTGCAACAGCCATGCTACAGTCCTGAGATTAACTTTATAGTTTTTGATTGCGTTGCCAACGTCAACTTTGCCATTTTCCTGCTTCAAATCAAACATTTACGCAAGAAAAGGCAAATATCTATACTTTTGTGTGCTTTTTCGACTCGTCTCATGATTCACTCATTTTTTTCAGTTTCATTTATCAATTTTAGAAATCAAAGTTGACACTGAGAAGTAGGATTATTATTTGCGAGAATTTTTTTCTCAGTGATTTCATTTTACTCCTTTCTACTCAACTATTCAAATGTTGATCTGATTGTCAGTCATCATAGAAATCGTAGAAAGGATGATGCATATGACTAGTATTACGTTACCGTCAGTGAGTGAAATATGCCTTTGCTGCTTGATCTGACGCTGATTCTCTTACAATTTCTTTTTTGTACATTCCGATTTTTTAATCCCGTTTCGCTTTCCTAGGAATTTAATCTAGCTCTAACTTGCGCTACTTACAGTAAGTTCAAATAGTACGGGTTGAGTTTGAGACTCCATTTGGAACATTGCATTGAATTTGGCTAGTTTACTTATTTCATTTCCCATATTTCTTGAGGAGAAATTGTATCATGAAAATATGGTTAAGGATGGGTGCTCGCGTACCCTTTTTGCGAGGGATGAAGGCAAGCATCATCATCTTGCAACTGAAATTGATAGCGTTTTGAGCCGAGTGTACTTTACCTGAAAGTCATGTGTTCGGATCTGAACAATTTATAGATATGAAATAAGGATATTCATGTACATACCTACATATGGGTATTGTAAGACATGTAATCAAGTCTTGAATACTCCTTGTCACCTACACTTGGATTTTCGTTATGAAATATAATACTCACTAGTATAAATGCATACGCAGTTTTATGAATCTTCCAAATTCAGAAAATTATTGGAAACTTGTGAAATTAAAGTAAAGAAGGAATGTTTGAATGTTTGCAACTTGAGATCAGAATTTTAAAATGGAATTAACAAGTGGTTTATAGATTTCTTATTTGATTTCACACTGAGTAAGGTCTCACTTTAAGACTAATTCACTGTGCTTAAAATCATATATTTACCATAAACTAAGAAAACTAGGTTAGAACTAAAATATTGAATTTCGTAGTATTCCAGTACAATTAGGTAAACTTTGTAAAAGTGAGGTCGCGATACACAATTGAGTTTATATTCTTAAAATTGATTTTTTGAAGAAGCGTTGAGACGAAGTGATTTTGCCAACTTCCTTCGTTGTACTCGTATGGCTTAATGTACATATGAATGTGTTTCTTTTTAGCTGCTACTGAATTTACAATTAGCTACTATTTGCAATAGCTTTTTAGAAACTGACTTTACTCGAAATACGTTACTACAGAAAGAAGAAATGATTTTGAGACTATAATTTCCACCCGTCGTAACTAAACGTTTGAAGATGATTCGAGGCGAAGGCTTCTTACAACGTACATATATGTAGACTCATGTCTGTCGGAGAATTTTCCATGATTTTGTTCGAAACAGGTTCCCATTTTCATGATAAATAATTCATGGGAAACGCTGACACAAGAACTGTATTGATCGTGGAGACCACATTTCAAACTTTGCCAAGCTTTCCTTCTCCCATAGACCAAATTTTGCATAATAAAGTAAACGGGGGGATTGCAATTAGGTATTTAAGGTGTCCTCAAATGGACATATGCAAATGTGAAAATATTTGTGCAAAGTTCCAAAGATCGTTCATCCTACTTTGAGCAGTTTCAACGACATTTTATCTCCTCGGTTTCTTAAAAGTTATCTACGTTAGGCTTGATATTGGGTTGTTACGTTCTCATTTTTTCATTTTATGGTGAGCTCAAGTGCGTGTCAGAGAAAGTTTCCATGAAGCTCCTCTCATTCAGTTTATTGCAAGCTCTATCTAACCCAGTTTTTTCCGAGCCACCGATATGGGATCCCAGATGCTCTTTATCAGGACGCATGTGAAGCATGCATAATATTAAATGACACAATATACACTGCACTTGTGCTTCGACTCCCATTTCGTATACTTTCCCCTTGAATTCTCTCCTATCATCTGCGAATCTCCATTTTGTGTTATGCAATGGCAGGGTCTTTATAGCATCCCACATTCTTACTTTTTACCATAGTTTGTCATTTTCTGAGAAGAAATAAAACTGTTTTTACGATCCACAAGTTATACATACACGTATTTACGAAGAAAGTCAAATGACATTTTTTGCGAAATGCTCTCTTCTCCTTTCTTGTTTCTCACTGGTCGTCTGCATACCTAATCGCAATCCCTTTGTACTTTACGACTCTCTGCTTTGCCTTCGCCAAGAAAGGAAATTGGGAGAAAGTGGATTCTTTAGTTTTCAGGTATTGGCTCACTCCACCATTCTCATCTCACTGGCCATATTATTGTTCCAGAAGATCTTAGGATATCACGAGCAGCACTTAAATGCTGCTTCACTTTCAAAACATACCCACAGCCATTTTTTTGGTCAGGTGTAGATGTTCTATCCCTTCCCGTCGTATTTCCTTCCTCACTTGCGAGAAAACTCTAAATAGAAAAAGTGGAGAAAAGCTGGAGAAAAAATAAAAACGTATAGTAGGAGGAAAACTACCGCAACCGCGTGTTAAATCTCTCTCATCGATTTCGTCCAGCAGCTTATATATCCTGGGAATATTCCAGTCCAGTAATATACATTCCGTAGAAAAGACTGACACACTCCCACTTCCCCCTAAAGTCCACAATTTATAAATCTAATTTCAAGTTTTATCTGCTGCTGAGGCAATAAAGAAGAGATAGGTTTTACCTCGAGAGGATAGAAAGGCTTAATTTCTTTTTGATTTCATATCAAACTTGGAATAAGCTTATCTCAAAGTACCAATAGGTACTCAAAATGACAATTTCTCCACCAGCTTGAAACAGTCATTTTAAGCCTAGGAGCTGGCAGCGTAGTCGAGAAACCTTGTGTCGTGTCTGCATTATCCTCCAGGAGAAACATTGATTATTCTCCCTCTGATTTCGATATGCATTTGATACAGTTACAACAGTATATAAATTGTTAGGAAGCGACGTTTAATGTTTTGCTTACAGGTATTTTCCCATTTTTTCCATGGATACAACTTTGCTGATGACGAGTATAGCATTTCCGTGCCCCTCCAATCAAAATGACAAATGATGCACGGCACAAGAATCGACTACTGCTGAGAGCAGTTGCTCCAATTTCCTTACCTAATAATGCATGTCTTCAGTAAAAGAGAAAAAAAAAACAAAGGGAATTATTGCATCATTCCTTTTTCCTTCCTGAGCTGAAAAGGAGAACGGAGATTTTTCTCGAGCATAAAAGAATACCTTCGTTCCCCGTATGCATTAGAATTCACGTCAGCAAGGTTGAAGAATCCTACGCCGTCTCGAAAATCCATTGAATAATTTTCCCCGCAATTTGTCGATACGTCAAATCTTAATTTAAAAGTTAAGGAGATGAAATTGTTGTACGGGATGGATGATGGATCTGAGACAAGTGTGCTTTGTTACCGGAAGTGTACGACAATTTTAACAGAACTGCTCCTTTTGTTCTTGAGCCTTGTGTTTAACCAACCTCGCCTGTCTTTCTCAAGGATGTGTGCAGTCCTGGTGTAGTAGTAGACCACCTCAGTCATCCATTCCCATCGGTGGTGGTGGTGGTGGTGGTGGTGGGAGAGGAAGACAATCGATATGTATTTTGCAAAATGATTGCAACTGACAGATTAGATGTGAAGAGAGTGAATGCAGTAGAACCTGAAAGGTTTCAGCGCCAACCCTTGTGCATGAAAAATGCATGAGATGTGATGCCCATGCCATCCATTCTCTTCTCAGTCAGTTGAAACGACGACACAAAATGCATGTTTTAGCACTGCTCTGGGGCCATCATTAAAATTCGGTAGAATGAGGAGATTGGTTTACCAAACTGTTTTTTAAATCTGCAATAATTGCGGATTTTGTGTGCATCAGGGACAAAGAAGTCTGCCGTTGTACAAGCGACACGCTTTAATTTCAAATTCTTAGTTTAAAATGTAATTTTAACAGCAGTTCCGAATTAGATTTGTTTGGACATTTGCTTAAAAAATGCCAATTTAAAAAATAATAAAATGTGCAGGGTGTCTTTTTGTCGGGGTGACTTTGGAGCCAAAATTTCGTACATTTCGGGACTCACCACTCGAAGAGACCTATTACGTATAAAAGAGTAGTTAGCCTTTTTTCGTTTCTACGTTTCCTTTTGTTTTCTGCAAACCAATCCCTCAAATAGCCTGTCATGTCTTACGACACGACTTTTATGTCCTTCATCGCGATACGCTTCCTTGCCGATGGAAGGAAAAGTTTTTTTTGCATTGGGGCATTAATGACAATTACCATAGGCTTTGAAATTTTTGTCGTAAACTCCGCTGCTATTATCACTTTTCCACTTTATATGTAAAAGAAGAGCGCTTTGTAGTTTGCAACTAGGTAAACTTTCTTCAAATTCGTCGAAACGAGTCGCTTTGGAATTTTTGCGATTATGTAGGTTTGGTCACTGCACAAGCCCGCATACCTGAATGTATTACATACATACTGGACTTTATCAGTTTAACTCTTATTTCCTTTACCTTTCCCGCTTTCGAATTTCATCATTTTTATAAACTTTCACTGCTTGCCATAAATTGTCTATGCATTGGCGTGTGACGCCTTTCACTTCCATGTAAATCATTATTAAGTTTTATTCCAAATTTTCATGTTAGTGCATGTTGCTTTTTCTCTGACGTTGTTTCTCAAATTTTGTTTCACGTCAGAAGTTCTTTACTGGAAATAAGTATGTAATTTAATACAAAAATAAGTGTCTCCTCATTTTTGTATTCCATTTTATCCTGGTTTTATAATATTACCGCATTATGGAGAAAACAAGTTGTTCAACCCAAATCCTATAATGATGTTTGACAAATAAATAAAACCTATATTTATTTCTCTTGTACTGTGCAGTTGTACAACTTCTTCAACGCACTACTGACGCACATCCCACAAAAACCAGGAATTGAGGCTGGATCCAAGGATGTTCAAGACACAGGATCCATTGACTCGGCCTCCTCGGGTAATGATTTGCTTTTCGTATTAATGTTTCATTTGGATGAATCAAGATGCGCCCATTACATGCAGTTTGGTAGAAAAACTATGTATTTCTCAGGAGCAACTGAGGAAATTTTTTGGACCTAATAGACTTTGCAGCATGATAGATGATAGGCGTGCACGCAAGCACAAACAGATGTGTTCGAACAAGCTATTTTATAGTTGTTCACTGGTATACATTTTCTTGTAAAACTTTTAATGCGGAGCTGACCATCGGGAAGCTAATTTAACGGTGTTCATTCGCCCGTTTGTGATTTTAATCAATTTGGTTAAAGTCTCCCTTCATCAATATATGTGCATTTGGGGGAGGGGTAACGTGAGACATGGCAATAGTTTAAGAGCCAGTATATGGTATTAATCCACTCAGACTCAACTACGTAAGTAGTGTAAGTATGTACATAATAATTCCTTACAACACGATTTCTTAGGATTTGATTAGCCCGAAATTGTAACATGAAATGAGTCATAGTATTTTGAAGAAATTGCGTGGGTTTGCAAATTTCTAGCATACATAAAAATACTTATCTCACATTAACTTTCAAAGAAAATTGAACAAGTTGAGTGACTACCATACTGCATAAGTACTCGTAGCATTTGTCAAAAATCGGCTTTTTGAATGTTATCTTTTTTGAGAGGAAGTGATGCTCAAGCCCGGAATTCTAAAAATGTCGGGAGACACAAAGCGGATATCCAATTCTCTTTCGGCGTATCTACATCACAAAAACGTTTTTGTTTCTCACCATCTTTTCCCTCATCTCCCCTCCGGTGTATTGCTGGGAAATGATGAGAAATATGATGCCGATCATGATAATGACGACAATTTCGGTAAATTTAATCTAACTTACAGTCTCCATTTTCTGTGGGGAAGTTGTGATCAAAACAAAAAAAATCTAGAGAGAAGGAACTAGGTAACATTTTTTTGCTACGGCAAACTACTTGAGAGCAAGATTGGATTAGATTGCTGCTGCTGTACACATTTTTGCAGAGTGAGTGTGTAAGCTCGGTAACTGCAATAAATCTTGTATTTTCTCGAAGACCAAGAATTCTCTATTTTAGATGAACGTTCCAATCATCTCCAACCGAGTGCACAGCACACATCCGGGCCTTTCTCCCAACGTCACATTTAGATTTGGGTTTAGCTCCAACGAATTGTGGGGGAGCGGAGAGAAAGCTAGAAAACTCGTTCAACTTTTTTCCTATTACGAGAAGACTTGTGACAAGATTAGAGAAAGAGAGAAGAAACAGGATACAGAAGACGAGTCCAACTAATGTCAATTCTCGCAATCGTCGTGCTCTCCTCCGTTTCCACTGTTTACTCCTTGATAAATTAATGCGCGGACGTGGAATTACTATCTCTGAGAAATGGACTTCATATTATTCCCATCAGCTTTTGTGTCAATGTCTTGCTCATGAGGATGATTATGCGATGATGATGGGCCATTCCCTCCGACTTTCCCCTTAATTTATCTTGCACAGAAATTGCTACTATTTATTCTCTGAGGAAGGCGCTGCTGCTGCTGCTGCTGCATCATACATTACTCATTCGGAAGAATTGGTGTATGATCATATCAAATTTGGTTTTACATCCGTCGTGAGAGAAACACAATCTTTCTGAGAACCATTGAAGGTCATCTGCTCAGCTCACTTTCTCTGCTTTGTCCGTTGCTTTCTTGAGCCTTTCTCTTAATGAATTGTTAAAATTGGTTGCAAATTTACTCTCAGCCTGCGAGGATTGTGACAAGACTGCTATTGATTTCGGTGCTCGATGCTCCTTCAGGATAAACTAATACGGTCTATAAACTTTGGGGTGTAATTCGAAAAGAAAGGAAGAGCGGCAGGAAAATGTGAGCTGTGGTTGTCAGACGAAATGAAAAAGTAATTAGCGACCCGTTCCTCCGTTGTCTTGCTGCTCGATGAGAGTGGCATACGAATTTCTCATGAGAGAGCTACACCGCACCATTTTTCGTATGCTTTCATACAAAGTGCTAAAGGTCAGAATCATTCCAGAATTCTTAACTTGTCTCCCTCCGTCATACTCATTCGTAGTTTGGAAATTACTTCTGGTTCG
>JAHZMY010000476.1:0-11958 GCA_027743915.1 Seira sanloemensis
GATCTTTTCTATTCTATTTCTAGGATATGGGAAATATGCGACCTATGCTTGCACATTTTGGTGAATTTGCGATCGAAATACGACGAGTTTTTGGAAGTCAATGTTTTAATGCCCACCGTATTCCAAGTTGGCCAGCTTAGTATTAAAGCTGTATCAAAAGCTGAAAGGAAGGTGTCCGTTGGATTAACTCTGATGAACAGAGTCTCTTCTGTTTTGGAAAAGGTTTTGCTTATCATCCTCAAATTTACCATTCCTGTATTGGATGACCCTGCTGTAGATTACAAGTTTCAAGCATCCTTCCGTAGGGAATGGTCTACCGACGTGGTAAGTATCAGTTTATGAGAATTTTTGTTATATGTACTTGCCTACATTCCAATTCGACGGCGTTCTTAAATAGTCTTTGTATTTCTTATTTCAGATCTCCGTCTGTGATGGAATTCGAAGACTAAATTTGCCAAAAAGTGACTTTCTCATTTTAATGAGTAATAAACTCGAAAACAAAATTAAGTGATAAATTACTCAATGTACTGTATTCCGTTTCAAACCTGTTAATTCTGAAATTTTCTTGTTAATGCAACCGCTAAATAAGTTTACAGGAAAAAGTAGGTATGAATCTACACATTTAAAAATTGTTTAATAAAAACACAAAAGTTTAAAGTAATTTTTCACTCATGCCTACTTGTAGTTTTCATGGACATGGATGTTACATCGCGTTTCATATTCCATATTCATAATCATAAACATGGGTTTTGTCTGTTCAAAGCTGCGACTGCGACTGTTTGGTTTGCATTAGGATTACATTTGGTTTCTTTTGTTCTGCCTACAGGCAGATTAAGCAGATCCACATGTCAAAACAGCTGAGCTTGCATGCTCTGGCCGGTTAGGTATATTTCTAGCTTCGTCAGAATCCTTTTTTCAAAACCATGAGTTGACAACAAGTATTGCGAACAAATCAATTTCGACTGTTTCAAACGGTATATTCATTTTATGCAATAACAACTGTAATTGTCTTCATTATTTCACAGCGGGAGGTAAACGTTTTGAGGATTTATTATAGCCGTCCGATACTCTGCCAAGGTAAAAAGATTATTTGATAAGAATCCTATTTTGGCATTATTTTTATTACATTGTTCCTGAAGAGGAGTCTTGAGAAGTTGCATGATTCAGATACTTGTCAATTATTTGCTTTAAAAATACAAACCTTAATTTTGCAGCATAAACATGTCCGGTGGTGACCTGAGAAAACGTGTACTCACCCTGTACAAAACGGTACGTTACATCATGTTGCATTCCTTTACGTACTTTAGCTTGGAGAAATTCATGTTATTAAAATGTGTAACTTTTTTTAATAGCTACTGTACATGGGCCGGGACTATCCCCAAGGCTATGAACATTTTCGTCAACGGTGCAATCTTGCCTTCAACGACGACCCAGAGACTCAAGTTAAATTTCAACACTTGAATGCATACGAGAAGGAATATAAGAAGCCAGATAGTTGAGTCAGTTTTATAAATTACTGTACATTTCAATGTAAATTGTAAATAATGTCCGAACTGATTCATTTTAGTTTAATTTTTCCTTGTAAAGAATAGACTGACTCTTTCTTACTTTTTTTCAGCGTTGTTTTCCGGAATCACGAATGTAATTTTGGTGAATATCAAGCCAAGAATAAACAAACAAACTATACGCTCGCTCGGGAAAACTTTGATTTCGTTGTGCTAATTGTTATCAAACTCTTGTTGGATGTCAATGCATTTTAAAAAACATAGTAGAATGATCATCTTTTATAACGCTTTAGGTCTAACAAATTCGATACAAAAATTTATTTAGATCAGCGACAAACATTACTGTGCAAAATTCGTACTTGAAATCGGAATACTAGCTAGTTGAAATCTGTAGATGTAGGACACAACAAGCATTAGACGATTCAGCGTGTTACCTCGTGAAATATTTGTCATCAGTTCGTCATGACTTACTACTTGTTTCGTTTACATTCAGAATATTTTTTACGAACGACTAATGTTAACAGTTATTGTTAACCGAAGCATACATTTCAATTTCATAAGTAGTAAAACACCGCATAACATATTATGCGTGTATGTCAAGTAAATATTCCAAGGAAATAAAGATGCGAGGCGTATGCAAGTCACTTCTTTCTGTAGGGCATGGAAACGACAAAAACATCACGAGTCTACTTGACAGGAGACAAAGTCCTGCTGTGAAAAGGAAAATATGTGCTTACACATGTAGCTTTTACATACTTGCGAAGTGAGCCTATCATAATTGCTACTTTTGTTCATTAACTTGTCCATCTGAGAAAGGAAGAAGGCATGCTGACAGCTTAATTGATGTTTCAACCTGATTTTGTTTTTTGATAAGCCTACTGAATTAAGGCACATAGAAGTTGGCCGAAATGATTTTCTCGTGGAGTAGACATGGTGGCAAGTAAAATAGTAAAGAAGGCGAAACTTGTCTCACTGTGTTTGAAATGTACTTTGAACGATTAAACAAGCTTCTCAATTACGAAAATTGCCATTTTAATTAGTGGGATCAAGCTTCCGGTAAGACAAGCCGAAATCGATATATACTTTTTTAGTTGGGCGAAGCATGCGAAAATGCGTACATACATATGTACATATGTATCTACACTTGAATTCAATTTAGGGATACAATTAAGAAATCTCTGACTTTGTGAAAGATTATGGAAGTCCAGTGCAAGTTGAGGGGAATGAGCAATTCCACAGATCACAAACACAATCTTGCATTATATTTCAGGAAAATACATACACAACAGATTACGATGAAAAAAAAAACCACAAGCCTTGGCCTGCAAGTTTTTCTATCAAGTGATAGAACAAAGTGCTTGTTTCGACGCGACGACTATTTCTTGTGGTGGGTAAAGAGAAAGGTTCATTTGCAGGTAACTATTACAAAACCTTTTTTGTGAGTTTCTAAATAATATTGTGGAAGACAATGACCTAAACATTATACAATCACTGGCCAGACGAGGTCCGTAGCAGAGAAATGAGTGCCCTCGGTTTAAAATTCTAGGCCAATTTGTTTTTACTTTTGAACTCATTTTATGAGCATCTTACTCAAAATGTTAAAGAATTTTGTTTCCTGGGCCGCAGGAACTCAAGGAATTTAGGCACTAATCGGTGGCTAGGAACCCTGCCCGTAGGCCCAAATGGTTTCCTAAAATCACCTATTGATTTTATGAAGCAAAGCATCAATTGATGAAAGGATGCATGAGCTGTAACATTCATTGCAACATGGCGCAATTTTATAAAACAAATATTAACTATCATCGATATTAAGCTTATCACGATCGATATTACTTTTTATTTTATATATTAGATACTACTGTAAGATTGTTAATATGTTAGGACCTAGGCATACATATTTAAATTTGGCTTTATTTATGCAATGTGTTAATGGCGGCCTTTCCATTCCGGAGTCGTCGGTTCTTAACTGCCTCTCATGAGTTTTAGGCTTTATTTCAAAATGGTCGTGCAATTTAGCTGGTGAATTATATGTTGAAAAAACTTTTAATTTGACGAGAATTGCAATAGGTGTTATATATAAAACTCAACTTTTTCCCATATACTTATTTAAAGCTATGAGGAGTTCAGCAAGCAAGCAACTTTTCCCCCCTGAATTTTCATAAATCCCTGAAATGTATTATGCTTCAGTTCATATTATTGTCGCGATCGTAAATGACGTGTAGCTGATGATGACAGGAGCTAAATAGTACTTATTACAGTGACATTATACTTTTCCATTATTATAATATTCTGTATTTTCTTTTGTTGCTACCATGCTACCACATATTTATAATATGTTGCTTCGTCGCTCAACCCAACATGACGGCATTATTACGAAAAAGGAAAACTTTTTTTGTCATTCAAATTTTGCTCGTTTCTTCAAACATCCCTTCATAATAATGTGGTTAATGTTGTGGCAGGTGGAAAAGTAAAAGTTTTTTTTTGCCTATTATTATTACTATTATTTTAGGTCATAAGTCATAATAGCTCCTCTGAATCTTTATACGATGAATTATGGTTATAGGCAATAATAGTTTGCATACGCATGAAAAGACTTTTTTCTTGAGGCCGTGCACAATACTGCACGCTTTTAAACGTCCCATTTCATATTTCATTCCGTTGAGCATTTTAACGTTCAAGCTTTATTTGGACGAGGAAAACGTCCAGTGTATAAAGTTATACCTACTGCCTGCCTAAATGCCTTTTATCATCGGGAACGAAGAACTTTATGTAGGTGCATATGTATGTATGCTTATTTCTATAAAGTTGACTTCGTGAAAGGTGTTGCAAAACAGGCTGCTGACAAGTAGCACGACTACACTACCCATTTTTATAAATAGGCTTCCAGCAACCAAGAATGTATTATGTATAATATTTTTCGAGTCTTTATAATAGGTACACTTTGTGTTTTTTTGCATTTTTATGCCTTTTGATCTCGTCATGATGTTATACGGAGGTGGTGTATCTATGTATAATGCATGATACATATGTATGTGCACATGACAACGAAATTTTAAGTATATGTATGCTTATTTCTATAAAGTTGACTTCGTGAAAGGTGTTGCAAAACAGGCTGCTGACAAGTAGCACGACTACACTACCCATTTTTATAAATAGGCTTCCAGCAACCAAAAATGTATTATGTATAATATTTTTAGAGTCTTTATAATAGGTACACTTTGTGTTTTTTTTGCATTTTTATGCCTCTTGATCTCGTCATGATGTTATACGGAGGTGGTGTATCTATGTATAATGCATGATACATATGTATGTGCACATGACAACGAAATTTTAAGTTACAGCTTTTTTTAGCTTGTGCTCTCTGAAAAATTTCATATATTACTTTGTACATTATTTTTGTGGAAAAAATGAAAATTCGCAGGCTTTAAAACGAGCTGCCTAAGAGAAAGCAAAATAGTAGATAACGGTGCCTTGCATTTTCCATATAGATTACATACATAATAAGCATTCAAAACTTCCATAAATAATTTTTATTACGAATATATTTATTTATGGTCCACTAGAGCTGACTTACCAGTTTCCTTCCAAGATACACTTTTTTCTGTTTAAATGCTCTTTCTCGCTGGTCTTCATGGGCCAACTCTGTCCTGGTGCATATTTTGGTAAGTGGGGAACGCGTTTACTTTACGTATTTTCATTTTTTAAAAACTTTTCCATTCTACTACATGTTTAACTCATACGCGTATAGACCGATATTGTCTAAATCGTTGTTATCATTGCATACACAAAGTTTATGTAACTTGAAAAAAAGTCCAGTATGCCTGACGGCAATATATTTGCTGATGTATTATATTATTATTAGCTCAGGTGATGAAGTTAGTTTTGACTAAGCAAGAGTTATGGCCTTTCTCCAAGCAAGGGGCAACTTTAGTTTGTGAATTATTGTCTCCTTTCACCCTCACCTACTTACATACATACTCTCACACACCTTGCTTTTGCAGTTCATTTCATACTCCGCATTCTCGCAGCTCCAACAGTTTTGGCATCCAGCATAGCCACAAGTCATATGCATACTCCCATTATGCTCACTCCTCATTACATGTGAAATTACAACTGTTCCTCCACCTCTCACAGAGAACATCAAATGGACGGTAATTGCTGTAACACGATTGACTTTTACTCGACGCGGATATTTTTTTATGTTTTTACTTTCGTCGCATTATTCTAATTTTACGGGCATATTAACCGGGGACACTTGAGGCGATGGATAAAGAAAGTGTGGAACGACTTCCCTGAGGACATGAGGCTTTTCCTTCAACTTGCTGTCAAACCGCGTGGCCCCATAAACTTGGAGCAATATGGGATTGTGCGGTGCGTGTGTGAGCGTGTAAGTAGGTACTTGAGCCTGGATTTGCCTATTTCACTCACCGTGCTGTAGGCACATTCCACGAGATAAGATGATGCTGTATCTCACCGTTACTTTTAAAAGTCAGTAGTTTATCCTAAATGGTAAGTGCTATAATGTATATGTATAGTTGGACCGTGTTGAATTTGAATTTCATCATATTACACCATATCATCTTAATAATCTTAAAGTATGCATGCGGATCTCCATTTTTTCCTTAACTTCTAGCTCCGGCAAGGAAAAACGCATCAGCCCCTTTATTTACGTATCTCAAAAGTTTAATTTAGAAAGACAAAGCGGTATGGTGAAAAGCGGCTCATTTTTTATCTCTCCATCCTTTCGTTATTAGTTCATAAGTAGTTTTATGTTTTGGAGTTGAAAGGTCTGCAATCCTATCCCCTGTGTACATAGACTAGTAGGGTTGACAAAGCCAAAAAAGGAAGACATTTTTATCCACGGAGTTGCTTGCCTTATCAAAGCATTTAATATTTTCCTCTTTCATATTCCTCCTCTCCTAAATAAACATCTTTCCTTTCTGTTGAAGACATACGTGAACTATCATTAAAATTGCCAGTGGGCAATATAATGGAATGAAGTAAAGAGATTGTTGATAACTTACTCCTGCCATATTTTTTTCTGGATGTGGACATGTACACAGGGAAGAAAGTATTTTCCAGACGGAAAAAATACGAAGATTTTTATTTCTCCAGTAAAGTCCCTGGAGACCCTGTAATATCTCTCTGTATGGGGTAGTAATTCTCTCTGCCTGTTCTTCCAATTGCAATCATATCATCATAATCATTTTCATATACGCAAGGAGTATACATATGCCTTGCTTGGAGTGCGATGTGGCGCAGAGCAATTTATACAATGTTAACAGAATTTTCTCCTCCGCTCATTCCCAAGACTTGAGAACAGTTTTAGAAAAAAATAACTTTCTTCTACGATATGGAAATGTTTACTACAAGTGCTTCATAATAACCGTAGTATATTCCTTTATACAAATACATAGTTACATATACATATATGCATCATCGTGTACTTTCTAAAAGTACATCAATTTAAATTCGTTTGCAATGTTTCTAACATTTCGTCAACTTTCCTGTATTTTTTTTGTAGACGTTGAAAGAAAACTTTGCTAAGTTCTCAATTTTTTTTACAATGCAATGTCATCATCAAACTCATCTTGATGTGATGCTGGCTCCCTTTGTAAGTATTATCAATGCACACATAAATATATGTCTGGGAGGAATGGGAATGAAAGACTTGAGAACAGTTTTAGAAAAAAATAACTTTCTTCTACGATATGGAAATGTTTACTACAAGTGCTTCATAATAACCGTAGTATATTCCTTTATACAAATACACAGCTACATATATATATGCATCATAGTGTTCTTTTTAAAAGTACATCAATTTAAATCCGTTTGCAATGTTTCTAACATTTCGTCAACTTTTCTGTATTTTTTTGTAGACGTTGAAAGAAAACTTTGCTAAGTTCTCAATTTTTTTACAATGCAATGTCATCATCAAACTCATCTTGATGTGATGCTGGCTCCCTTTGTAAGTATTATCAATGCACACATAAATATATGTCTGGGAGGAATGGGAATGAGAAAAGTCTGTTTATTTGACTAGTTCGTCGTGGGTAGAGATATCAAGATACACATCTTGTTTCCCAAAGCTCCCCGTAAGCCTACTCGTTCCAATTTTCTATTAAAAAATTTAAAGGGGAAATGTGGCGAAAGAGAAAAATGTAATCTAGCGTAAAAACAGGTTCACTTCAACTTTTAATATCAAGAGCAACAAGATTTTGTATTAGATGAAAATGAGAGTACAAAAGCTCCAATTTTTTTGCTTCTGCTGCGCGTCCACCTAGTAAAACAAGTATCTACGTGATGCGCAAATTCCATGAAATGAAATATTACGAAAGTGATGGATCAAGAATTCGCGTACTCTCATTCCCCAGTTGGACCGTTGTGAGAATCGCTAATTGCTTCCTCGAATCTGGTTCACGATGAGAAAGTGCTTTGAATGCGCTGTATGAACTAAAAGTGAGATATTAGAGATGAAACTATTCTTTTCTCAACTTAAAATATTAAATAGTATTTCATTCTTGGACAGACTTACTAAACTCGGGAAAATCTGCTCAGGACATAAAATCGAAGAACGCTTTAAAACTTTCTTTGCCTGCTTCTGTATTTTTTATACTTCTTTTTGACCTTGTACCCTGCTCTAGAGTAACAATTCAAGGACAAAAAAACTTTTTTTCTCTGAATTACAGCTTGAGAAAAACAAATGTTTTTCTTCTGCAAATTTTGTTTACGTCTAGCGTGTTACTTTACGTCTGCAAAAGTTTTGGGACAATATTTCGCAATATTGTGTTACTTTCATTTTGAAAGTTTTTTTTGAATACGTTTTAAATCCGATTTTATTACTTGACAAGTACCTCTTTTCTTTGTAAATTTAGCAGTGTACTGAGAGTATAGTAAAAAATTCTCATTGTTTTTATTTGTTTGGAAGCATTGGGCCGAAGAAAATATGAGAGTAGTGAAATGATGGAGGCAGAAAATATTGCAAGATTTTAAATAATGGCTGCATACAATATCCTACTCCACATCAATAGGCTTAACTTGGTAATGCGTGAAACTTTATTTTCTTCAAATTCATGCTCCAATATGTCACGCCCTTTGCCTGAATAGTTTCATGACATTCTTCGAAGACAGCATGCTACATTATACTCCCAAAAAATACTTTTTTTTATCTCGCGTTGCCCTTTATGAAGTATGACTGACTCATTGATAAACCCGAGCGAGTGAAGAAAAGAATGTCTTGGTGGAAGGCTAAAGGGAGACAGGAACAAGTGCGGGGATTTCACATGAAAAAAAGAGGAAAAAGTTATTAATGCAAGAGAGGTCTACACATTTGCAGCCCTCCGTACTCCCTATTTTCAATCTAAAAATAATAATTCATGAATAAAAACTTTCATATCTTTTTTGCAAGTGATGCGGACAAATATTATATATGCGATGCGAATGTATGTATAGATATATGTGTATGTATCACTCTTCTTTCTCCACCCTTTTTCTTACGCCCTCGCTTAAGTCATCCATACCGCCTCTCACACCACTGCACTTTATTGTCTGTCTCCGTTTGACTTCAAACCAAGTGGAAAAGTCATGAAAGATGGGATCAAAAAAAATTTGTGTTTCACTTCTCCTTCTTCTTTTTGTGAAAGTTGTCACCAATTTCTTCGCTTATGTGAGATAATGTTGATGATTTCTCCTATTTTTCCTTTTCAGTTTGGATCCACCACATAGAGGGACGTGCCGTATCTGTCTACGCCGTCCGCTTGATGATGAAGCCAGCGAAGCGTTAAGAACACCCTTTTCCAGAGTAACGTTTTCCCTCATCAACCGACGACGAGGACATGCAACGCAACGCATTGATTCCCTTGTCGTCACACCGTGACAAAAACTGCCAGATTCAGATTGTGTCATGTGAAGCATACAAGTCAAAAGCGATGAACTGAGAAAAAACTTTTTATGCCAGTTCATACTCTTCCTTTTGTACGAGTGAAAAGAAATCACTGCCATTCTTCATTGCCTCACATGAGCACAAATTCCTTTTTTTTCTTCTGGAAAAATATGAATTTGAAATAAATGTTACCTTTCAAATTACTATGCCAAGCGTTCACGAACACTGCTCCGGCCCGGTAATAAACATTACAAGGGGTATAAGTATCTACTTCGACAAAGATTTTGGAACATTTTGGGAGCAAGAGCTTGTAAAATATGGAGTTCTTGCACAACTTTCTACAAAGAAATTGCTCTGATTTTCTTCAATTAGGCAGTATGTGTGCAGTTCACAAGCGACATAAATAAGTGGGAAAGGCGACATCATCCTCATTAATACTCGTGTTACGATACGAGTCATACAAAGTAAGTATCAAGTCGCCCATTATCATTTTACCTACGCTCACAACCATCCACAACGATTCACTCTGGGAGACGTAAAACTCGGCTCCATATTTGCGCGTCGAGTGCAGCTAAGCACGTCAGCCAATCCTTATGCAAAGCAAGTCCACGAGTAAATAATATGCAAAAAGTAGTAACTTAAATAGGGCCTAGACATTCCACGCCTTTAATTTTCTCAAAAGGTAAATGGATAAAGTATCGTTTAAGCAAGGGCCTCCCTTTTGTCTGAAGAGGAACAAGATCGCAAAACTCTTCTAGTAGCTATATACCAACCTACCCACTCAAAAATATGCGATAAAGATCTTTTTGAACATTTATGAAATATCAAATCGCTAGACAAGGTAATAGCCGACGCGGTCATGAAAAAGACCGAAACGAGCTAGTCTCGCGCAAAAAAACTTTTTCCTCCTTACACCAAAATTTCGCACACTTTACCAACTCAAATAGCGATGAAACTAGAGCACACACACAAAAGAGAAAGGAAATGGTATAAGAGAAAAACTTTTAATTTTTGCCTTCGGCTTGCATGCTAAAACGAGTGAATGCACAATTTCTATCATAATTCCAGATCAGAGATTCCACAACATGCACAGAGTTCATTTAAACGACCAAAAAAGAGCATGCATGGTGTAGCAGCAGCAGAGCTGAGAGGAGTATTATAATAATAATAATAACTATAATAATGACACATACTTTAAACGAGAGAAGGCTCTCAGCCTTCTCAATCTATATTCATGTGTTATATTACCCTTTGTACACCATTAAAAACTTTCTCCGCCAGTTCTCGGCCATTACATAGATTTCATTTCTGCATGCCTTGAAATCTACAGGTTCCCCTTTTTATTTAAAAAAAGTCTACATCATACGTATAAGGACAGCCATTACATTTGTACGATGTTGAATCATGCAATCGTAAAAAAAAGAAGAAAAGAAGTGTAGTAAGCGAAATGTTCGTAACGCCATTACTTAGGTAAGATGCTGCTGTGGAGGAGCTCCTCCATCCTAAATATTATGCTGATGCACTAAAATTTTGTCGTTACGAACACTTGCATATTACTCCTTTATCTCGCGAGCAACTAAAAAGTACGAAAGTGTGTAAAATCCTCCTAGATGCTGCTGTGGAAGAGCTCCTCCATCCTAAATATTATGCTGATGCACTAAAATTTTGTCGTTACGAACACTTGCATATTACTCCTTTATCTCGCGAGCAACTAAAAAGTACGAAAGTGTGTAAAATCCTCCTCCGCTTTGAACACGTTCATGACATGAAATGAAAAGCGAAAAATGCCTTTCTCCACCAACATTCGTAAAAATTGTTTCTGGAAAAGTTGTAATGAAGAGGAACAAAATGAGCTCTATGGGTCTGCGGAAGAGCACAAAGTTTTGAAACCAGGCTAGGAAAATGACTGGAAATAAGATTAATTCAGCTCCAAAACCGTTCATAGACCTAGTCATAACAAAAAGAACAAAAAGTTGCTATGCATAGTTTAAAAAATTGACTAAAAAGATTTTCTATTTCTTTACAAAAGAAGCCACGCCATTGCACACATTTTATCTTGCGATTTGCCTAGAAAACTTTTTTTGCCTTCATAACAAAGTACATACCTTCCTCGCTTTTCATACCTTATACACGGAACAAATCATAAAATATGATTCGCCTTTATTAAGAAGACGAAATAAAGTTGTGCTTTCTCTGCGAACACTCCCACTCGGAACTTTTTATTGGGCGCGATCATCTCCACCTACGATATATTTCTCTGGTCTACATTCTCTCGAAATGACCTTCAACAGTTTAAATTGGTGTTCAGGTTGAGACAGGTGATGAAATATACCTATGTATAATTTATGAAATATGAAGGAGATTGTTTTCCAGAGCTACTAAATAATATACTTATTTTCTCATATCATTGACGCTTTTAATTAAGTGTAGCAGTGGGGTCGCAAAGAAAGTATCATCTTCATCCACATCTCGTCTTCCTTCTACTTTCATCCACCCACTGAAGCCATGTATGTACATGATAAGTTCTCCTTTATTTCTTTTGCGTTGTGACTCAAACAAAAACAATAAAAA
>JAHZMY010000477.1:0-19845 GCA_027743915.1 Seira sanloemensis
TGTGATGTTGACAGGAGGGCTCAAGCTCAAAGCCATAGCACACTCTATCTTTTTTTCCAAGTGATGACCGCATCAAAAAATAGTCCTCAGAGTAATCGGATTTATTAGAACGCTTGATGAATGCAAATGTAATGAAATTAGTGTTTTAAGCCTTTTGTTTACGATTTGCGGGGAAGCTCAGGGAAGGTTCGGGAAGGGCTGGGTGAGTGCTGGAATTTTGTTTGGAGGAATGGAATAAAATGTATACATATTCACCTGCAATATATTTCTTACGTTTCTTTACGAACTCTTGCTCTTTGAGAAAACGACCTTAATCCATTTTAAAAAGGAAAAAATCAGAACTTGCATGCTGTAAAAGCTTTTTGCTAGATTTCGTCGAACATCTTTGAGACTTGGGTTTCCGAGAAATCGTTTTCGAGGACAGACGGACAAATAGCCAAAAGCATAATATGTAAAAGAGACTTTATTGCCGACTCTCAATAAGTAATAGTCAATAGTGATAATACGTCGAAATGATTGGAACCCGTTTTCTCTCCACTTTAATATTGTTTACAAGTGCAACTGTTCCGGACGGACATGTGCCTTAATTGAACCAAGCCATCCCACCGCTTCTCCAATTTGCCTCGGTCAATTACGCCAATTTCCCTAGAGTTGTAATCACATTTTGGACTGCATACCAACCACCACTTTTTCACACACACACTACATACATTTCGCAACTTGTCCGACTCTCCGTGGAGATGAAGCTTTATTGCAACATTTTGTCTGTCAAACAGGGAAAAAACGTGGATCCAAGTTTTTTTTCAATTTTTTTTGAGCGACCTTATGTAAAACATGATAGGATGAAAAAAAAGTTGTGTTAAAGAAGGGGAAAAACTTATCTCAGCATATCTTTGTAAAATACACATTCATGTGTTGAATAGAATTAATGATTTCGCAGGAAAAAAGGAATGAACGAAAAATCCTTCAAGTTCATCTGTATCGATTTTTCTTTCATCTTAAGAAGAAGAAGAAAAAAGTGTATCTGGAAGGACGAGACGGGAAAAGAGGGATTACTTTTACTTACTACATATTTTCCTTTTACAATTCCTGCAGTTCATAAAAAAATTGGTGTATTTTTATACTTTATTTCGGGAAAAGTAGTGTGGTATTTTAAAAGATTCGGAGAGAGAGTTTTTGCGAAAACTAATGATGACGCATGTTGGGCTTGAATGCCTTTGTATGATGAATCTCGATAGGCACGGGGAGTCTCGTATGTCAGAAAAAAAGTTTTTTTGCAAATCCTTCTCTGCAGCGTTTTTGCGGAATGTTAAAGCATGGAAAGACGCTAAGATAAATACACACTTCTCAGTTTTTCTTCCATTGCAAATGTATCGATGAAAATGGGAAACGACAGTCACTGGACTCGAAAGAGGAGGGAATGTGTGGGCTCACGGCTTATGCAAATGATAGGGACACGGCTTCACCCTCTTTCCTTTGAGCCGTCTTTCATTACTTTCGATTGTAATTACGGATTGGAAAATTGGACTTTTGGCGGATGAAAAAATATATAAGTCTGTGTATGTGTATAAAGCATATAGGTAATAATAATATCAAAGGAAATATATGTATGTATTGGTATGAAGTCGAGAAGATTTCCTTTCACACTTTTTCCTGTCGCTCTCATCTGTGTCATGCTGACCACGACACACAGGTGCTGGCTCTCAGTGACACCAGCATTTCCCAATTTTAGAAGGGAAAAGCTGCTCTTGCAAAAGATAAGTTGAAAAATAGAAATGATGATTGCGTCATTGCTTACAGCTATAATATGTGGCTAGGGAAATCGGTGAAAATGGAGAAGGAGAGATGCTGGACACACATACGCACACACGAAGCCTGTCAAAATAAGAGAGAAAATGAAAATTTAACGAGTGTGTCCATTCACATAGAAAAGATTATCCGTCATTTCGGATGAAATTGCGATTTTTGAGATCATGTTGGGTGGAAATGATATTGCGATTGCCTAAGGTTCGTGCTACAAATAGATTCAGGATTGCGAAAAAGTTGTGAACAACAGAAATGTTCATTCTTACATTGAGCGGACTCGAGGCTTATTTCACTCTGCTTTTAATGAAAAATACAAAAGTTATCAATGATTTGATTGAATTAAATGTGAATGATTATGCATGAATTAGCACCGTTTAATCTTCATTCAGATATTTTCTATGTTATCGCGTGAAGCCGTTTTCAGTCTACATGATATTCAAGACTCGGAGAAACATGACTCACATAATATTGCCACCCCCAACCAAAATATTTATATACATAATTATGTAGTTCCAGGAATAGCTCCAAAGATAGTCAAAACTTGTTTCCAGAAGAATCACCGTCAAATCGGTGCATACGCGAAAGGTGATGGCAGTGACCTCGAGATATATTTTTGAGCATATGAGACAATCGTACACACACCAGCAGCGGTTAATAGTCCAAAAATGTACTTCTAAATATATTTACGTATCGGCTTTTCTTATCATTTAGATCATACGAGCTTTCGTGGTAATTCAATTGATTTCTTTCATACACTTCATTGCAAATCTTTTGCATTGAGGCAGAAAGAGTTTTTTTAGAGAAAAAAATCTCAGAAGGTAAAATCCAGTATCAACTTGTATCCTGTATCAAAAAAAATCGTTGCAGAGTTTGTCTATATATATATTTTGTGTTGACTCCTTTCCTTGTGTCTCAACCTTTTTTCACATGAGAGCAATGTGTGGGAGCTGCAGTTGGTGTCGTGACAGAGTCATGCTCTAAGTCTTCATTAAAAGGGGGCACACGTTCTCGACTCTCGACTCCAGCTCTCTTTCAGATCTCGTTGACAGATGCAGACAAACAATTTTGCGATACGATTTTTGGTGCATGGCAAAAACGAGGAAATGAGCGAGTAGATATCTGCTGAGCTTTATCCGACTTCAAATGAGAAAATGCCGAATGCCGATCTACTCAAATACACAGTAAAAAACTATGTGGTTGAATATGTGACAATACAACATGATACAATGAATACAGATATTTACTTACTAACGTTTTTGTGTATGTACTACATATAAAAAATTGATTATGTTATCACCACTTTTTAGCACTCAATGCCAGTGCGACTCCCTTCATCGATTTGGTGTAATGATGAAAAAGTGCACCTTAGCTACATTTTTGCCCTGTTTCAGTGCGATGGGGTGATGGTGATAATGTCGTGAACTTGTGTTCACTCTCGTACAAAGATCTATACATACCTATATATTGTTTTCATGTATGTACTTAATTTCAATCATGTCCAATCTGTGGCTATTGGCCCCACTTTGTTTTCCATCGCGAAAAAAAGGGAGAAAAAAAGTTGCGAAGAAGTGCATTCCTCGACGATGAGTTCCACCTTGTTTCTGTAGTAAATAATGAGAACGCATAAAAGCAGGCCATGCAGAGAAGTGTAGTTTTCCGCTCCAGCCCTTATCAACAATTCATGTTCGTGTGATCGTGTTTGCGGAAGAGAGGTTCGAGAGCCGTGCGCTGCAAATCCAATAAGTGTGTAATTTTTTATAATGATGTAACTATTTTTGCAAGCGCTGCTGATCAAAATGTAGTTTTTGCATGTCCCTCAAATAAATAAGTAGATATACATACTTGGGCGAGAGAGGTAAACAGAGTTCGCAGCTCTCACTTAATCCGTGTATAATATTATGTTTCTTTTTGCGTACTGTTGCATTCGTAGACGGCAATTCTCCTAATTGATTGGCATCCACGAGAAGACAACAACAAAAGGCCGAGAGTTGAGAGAGTTCATGCATTTTTCCCTGGACAAATTGGATAGGGCTGATGATGAGCGAGGAAAAACAGTCCGATAAATATAGAATAATACGCGTCGTCCTTCGTGTGAATCGCGATTCAGCCAATCCAATTACCAAAGATCACTGGATATACATAGTATTTGAATGTCAAAAGAAAAGGAGAGAAGAAAAAAACATGTTCAAAGGAAGAGAAAAAAAAGTTCCTCTCAAAGGACATTAATAAAAGTAATAATAATGATTCAAAGTTTTTACATGAAAAGTATGAGAAAGAGCTCGTGATTAGCACATGTAAATACGATCCTAAAGATCATAATTGGAAAATGGCTTTTGATGTTGAGGCGGTGATCCATAAATAAACCCACGTAACCCTTTTCCAGTTTGGAAAGAAGTCGACTCCCGTCACCAAGTTTGTGTGTGGCAGCAGGAAGCCCAATTAAAGTTCTCTCTCCGAAATCTATAAAAATTATTCACGGCCAATAGTCACATTTTCACTTCAATGGTGAACAAAAAAGAGATGATTACGTGTGTGTGAGAGAGAGAGAAAGAGCTGGAAGGGACGTTTTCGAGAGGATGACGCGTGTACATTTTATGCCCATGATGTAAAGTCGGATTAACTTGTTGTGTGCAAGCTTTTGAAAACAGGGGAAACATATGTAATCAAATGAATTTATTGGATTCGTTTCAACCCGTCAATATTATTCCTGTAATCCGATTAATTTTCGTAATGGCATCTTTCCTCATTCCAGGGAATGTCATTGTTGGCAGCACTTGTTTTTACGTAAATGCGGAGAAAAAAATTGGTGGTAAATCTTTCCATGACACGTTATAAGTAGATTCCGCCTCTGCCTTTGGGAGGAGAAATTCGAATCAAAGGAAATCTTTTTTTCCCTTTAATGCCAAACAATAAATAAAATATAGGTGAGTATTTACTTCACATGCATTATTAGGTACATGTGCAATTTTGACCTTAGACTTACTTTATGGATGGAATCAGAAGCGAACTCGCTGGGCGGTGGCGGTGTCATAAGGCTATTAAATAAATTAGCTTTGATGTCGCACGAATGCCTATTTTTTAATTTCGTAGTTTCAGGATGCACCTCAATCATATTTACTGTTCTTGTGGGAATGGAAGTTTACTGCCATTTGGATAAAGTATTGCTACTTTTGTTGTTTATTTTTATGACTCGAATAGGAGCTACGAGAGTTTATGAGTCTTGTCATTTGATATCATCTCCTAGTCTCGTAAACTGAGGACGTGTGCAATGCTGGAATTGGAAGAGGAGTTGGGACTTTGGGGAGCCCAATCATGGGACTTTGTGTAACCTCAATTGACTACTTTGCGTATGGAAATGATACATTTGAAACTTTAGTTGAGTATTTTTGAGGAATAAGCACAAACTGGGGGGATGAACTGTTTACATTGGAAAGCTGAAATACGTCGCAGATGGCATTTTGTATAGAATTACAAGACCGAGATATTTGCCGATTAGGGATTTGCAGTTTCTTGATTGAGTTATTTGAAACAACACTAATTTAGCAGGAACTCAAATTATACATTTCGCATCCGCACTTTTTCCCTACTTTTAATGATTGATTGATTGACAATACTGCCTCAATACAATACAATGTACCAAAGTCCTGATTACATGATCCCAAAAGTTTTGCGCATGTGGTCGACTTGGCTCTCCCTACTTTATGTAAACTCCTGTGCAGTAAATATTTAGCTTAATATTCTTTGAAATTACAACTCGAGTATTTTTTTCCGGCACTTGTGCATCAACAGTTATCAACTCCATACTCTTACACACAGGCGTCATCATCATCGTCATCCAACAGTTTATGGTTCATTTCACCAGCCATAACTTTTTTTTTCGCGAAACAAAACAAATCCTCCCAAGTTGACCGTAACGCTAATCCAGTCAAGAGAAACTGAAAGTCAAGGTGGCATTGCGATGGATGGTTCCAAAGTAATTTGCAAATTTGTCAAGTTGCATGAGATATGTGACACATGGAGTGCCATAAACTTTAATGACAATATTATTATGAAGGTCACGAACAGACGCGCGAGAAGTTATATGCATGCATTTACTACACACATGCATCATTGTTTACTGCTACTATTCTAAGCTCTCTCTCGTACGAAATGTTTTGTATAGTCTAGTCTGGAGAATCAACTCAATTTTAGTTGTTCTTTTACACACCACAACTCACAGTTTTGCCCATAAAGTAGGGACATTAAAAAAACTCGAGTGGAGAACCGCATCTCATTTCGACAAAATATGCTCACTCTCCCACGACAAACATAACATAAAACTTATATATATTATAAACTCATCTTTTTAACATTTTGGAGGATGAATAGATATTAATATAAGGTAATTAAGGATATATACATAATATACATATGTGTACATTAAATAAGTGTTGTGTAAAATAAAAAAATATACGCCGTGATTTCTAGCTCTTTCCCTCTCGACTTGATCTGAGTGTGACCTCTGCATTTTGACACGGACGGAGAGCCTTTACATAGTAACACAGTAGCGAGCTTCTCGTATGACCTCTACCAATTAAAATGGAGTTTATCGTCGCTTCCATATTCTTACGGATGAGAGGATCAAGTCGAGTGTAACGTGGCAATTGGAAGATTTGCGAAAAAAAAGGTGAGACAGATAAGCAGCGTGACACATTTGCAACTTGCAGAGGCAGAGAAAGAGCGTAATCTCATTGTAACAGGCGTTTGCATAAGAGAATTGTAACGTAACATTTTGACTCGCTGAAAGCCGGCAAGAGCTTAAGTGTTGCTCCAGACAACACATTTGCAACTTGCAGAGGCAGAGAAAGAGCGTAATCTCATTGTAACAGGCGTTTGCATAAGAGAATTGTAACGTAACATTTTGACTCGCTGAAAGCCGGCAAGAGCTCAAGTGTTGCTCCAGACTAGCGAGTGCTGAGGAGACGGTTGGTCGTGGGGTGACATGAGACTTCCAGCTTTTGAGCGAGGAGTAGGAGAAGGATTGCATGGAGGAATAAAACCTGTTAGCACTCTCACGCTGGCATGAGTCATGGAGGGGTGGGTTGTGGGTGCCCCAGCGCCCCGGGATTTGAAATAAGGTTTATTTATGGGACATGGCATTTGGCAAATTGTAGAAAATACAATAAGTCAATACATACGCTTACATACACTACATATGTACATACAAGTTTTAGAGAAATGGCGTGTTTGGATTGGTATTGGCAGCGTGAAATTTTAATGGTTTCAGCTGGATGTAGGAACTTTCCGCTATTTCCCTAAAGGTCAAGGTTTTACCTTTATCGACATTTTAATGGAGATGTTTTAGCTGAAACAAATGTCATGGCATGTGTATGTGTGAATTTGACAGTTTTTTTTATTTCAATTTGCAATAAATGAAAGGACATATATATCTTGCAGTAGTAAATACGTATGAGTGACGAAGGTATTATTACGGCCTTCCGGTTCCGATGTTTTCGGATGTTGGTGCTCACACGGGCTGAGAATTTTTTAAGTTTTCGGATGCCGATTTTATTTATGTCTGGAATGAAATGACTCATTTCCTTTTTTTCCATCCATCCTGTTGCCTGTTGTTCATAAACACGGACACAGGTCTAAGAATTATTGGCGGAGACATAATAAACTCATTCTTTCAAATGAAATTTACTAGTCTTTTTTTTGTGACCATGAAATCACACCACATAATCATAAAAGTAAAAGTACTTCTTGCCACTAATAAACGGGTCATTTACTCATACTGACAGGATTTTGAAATGCTCAACAAATGATGATATTTATAGTGAGGGCTATAGCATGTTGATCCGCGCCTCTCCTCGAATTTGAAATTGCGTGCTAATTCAAAATTTTGAGTTTTGTATTTTGGTTTTGCCGGAAACTACATATCCAGCTTGGCTATAGGTATTATTAGTAAGAAGAGAATTAATTAAATTTTAATAAGCCATTCATCGCTACTTAAATTTAAATGCCTCAAAGCTAAACATTCCTCAGAAATTCCTAATATTCTTCCAACGAGGATTACCAATAGGTGTGAATTTATTTAAAAAATACTTGACAAAAGATCATTCCACAAACACATCACAATGTAAGGGTTTGACAAAGGGTTGGCGGTTCTTAACTGAATTGCAAGTAGAATGGCTTTAATTCCCTTCCTGCCCATCATATCTAGCCCGCTTCACTTCCTCCTGTAGAACGAAAAAACTGGCGTATTTTCCTCACCGACAGAGAGAAAACGGAACTCTGGGACAGGAAGTGAGTCCCATCGAAAGAATAGACAACCTTGCTGCATCACTACTCCATCAATACGATTTACCCTTGCCATTGCCATTCAACTCCATCTCAATGTCAATACACTCTCTTTCTCTCCTTCTTTTTGCCTAGTGGGCAATGTAATAGTCAAAATGAGTTTGATTCTATTACAAAAACTTTATCATCTTCATGCCAAAAAATTGTATCCAATCTGTGGGAAATTTAGCCTTCCAAATATGAAATTAGAAATGATTCAATAACTTTCGAATATTAATTTACGTAGATGAAATCTCGTCTCCACAAAAGCTGTACAAAGTTGTACTCGCCCTGTGTCTGTGTGTGTGCCATCCTCCTTAAAAGCTCGCAAATTGCCCCTCATTTTCCTTTCTCTCTCTCTCTGGAATCGAATTGACAAAGATTTTGAATTGGGAATGAGCCGTCACATTGCTGCCCTTGGGACCAAAAAATTGTATCCAATCTGTGGGAAATTTAGCCTTCCAAATATGAAATTAGAAATGATTCAATAACTTTCGAATATTAATTTACGTAGATGAAATCTAGTCTCCACAAAAACTGTACAAAGTTGTACTCGCCCTGTGTCTGTGTGTGCCATCCTCCCATAAAGCTCGCAAATTGCCCCTCATTTTCCTTTCTCTCTCTGGAATCGAATTGACAAAGATTTTGAATTGGGAATGAGCCGTCACATTGCTGCCCTTGGGGAAAGGTCCAATTTCCTCTCTAAATTTTCGCTTTCTTCTTCTTTAAAAGTTGAGAGTATCTCACCACTCCAGCCTCTCTCGCTTCTTGGGTGGAGATGGACTCTCAAAAGGAAAACTTTTCAACTTGGAATGTCATTATTTTCCTAAGTTGATCATATTTCTCTCTCTCTCTTCAAACATGCGCCTAAAAGTTTCCCATGTAGAATTATGGCACGGTGCATAATTTGATTATCATAACAACGAGGTTGGAGAGATGCTACACGGTGCAAAAACCCGTCCAATTCTATTACAACTCCGGCGTAATCAAATCAGTCATGGAATCATTTTGGAGCAGGTAGCGTCCTCGTAATTATTATGCTCTGTTGGCTGGATGGACCATTAAAGATATATACTTTTTTCAAAAAACTATATAATAATTCGCTCTTTTTAAGAGTTACGTATAAAAAGTGTAAGAGAGAGAGAGAGAGAGATAGAATTCCGCAGCAAGGCCAGGGTCGCATCACATCACCTATCCTACTCTTCGTCAGCATCATCAACCAACAGTCGCTGTATACTCTCGCGAATTCCAAAAAGTGAGGAAAACGACGTTGCTGTGATGATAATGATGATGGTGGCAACCCCGTAATCTCATCTGCCATGAGCAAGGCAAGGTGACCAGCAATTCGCCATGAGATCATCAATTAGCACAGTCACAAAACTAATGAGAGTGGATTTTTGTTGTGCTTTGCATATTATGCTGATTACTGCTCTTTTAAAGAACAGAGTCTGCTAAGTGTTTCGCCTTTATCCAGCGGCACGGCCGGTATGAACCCCTTATTTTGCAATTAGTTTGATGCCATTGAATTATGTATCAAAACAGAGAGAGAGACGAAGAAGAAGAAGGAGCAATAAGTTGGACTGAAACTCGACTCAGTCAAATTGCCACAAAATACAGCTGGAGCTGGGAAATTATAATCCAGTTTCAACTTTGCCATAATCTCCTCGGGAATGGACTCTGGTCAACTGTATTTATGTAGTCCGCCGTGAAACTGATGTATGTATAATAATCAGGATGTAAGTTTTGTCGAATATTTTTTACAGTTGTTCCCTCATACTAATGTGCTACTTTATGACATTTACGCACAGGGCGACCCAAACAATTCATTTCAGTCAAATTCATTCATTGTGATTTAAAATCATTCTCACATAGCAAAAGGTTTTTATTAAACTTTTATCATACAATTAAAAACATTTTGAGGAATGCAAAATGGATTTCTAAGTTTTTTTAGGAAAATCTAAGATCTTGTTAAATGAGTGCAGCTCAATAATCTATACTTACATGCACCAAACAATTTTTAAGCAAAGTTGTGTTATTGACTCGCCCCGCGTCTCCTTTTAATTCAGCTTTAGGCGACATTTCAGTTCGTGCTTGAGAAAAAGAAGTGGAGCATAGGTGTGTGTGTGGTGGCAGAGAGTTTCTACTCCAGCCCATTATACAAAATTCCTTGAGGCGTGTGTTCCTCCAAGTTAACGATTTCGTGGCAGAAAATAGCAGCACTTCCTTCCCCCTCTTCGCCAAATGAGAATGTGGAATAATGAGAGAGGAAAGTATAAATATATAATAATGGGGCATTTCGCAATGATCGATCGATCATCAGACTCGAAAAGCTGGATGGAACGATCAAAATGTAAGACATACCTATAAAATGTAAGTATATGCACACTGCTTCATCATTAAATACCGTCGTACTCTGAACTTGTGTGTACTCTTCTCAAGAATGCATTCTCGTCTTTTTGCGCTTGACTTTGACCCTGATATTTTGATGGATATGACGAGTCGCCAAAGTGACGGTAGCGGAGTGGAATGCGATACAATGCGATACACTTATTTTTATTGAAGTGAAGTCGACCACTTTTGTAAGTATATAAATAGGTGGGGTGCTATTTCTGCTGTGGACATGAGATACTTACTACCACTACACAATGGAAAAAGGGGCTTTTTTTCTGTGCGTAGCCCAAGAAAAACATGATATATAAAAAATATTTTGGTCAATCGAAGGTACCACGGAACACGCTGTCGAGAAGTCGTAAATAAAACGGTGGCGATACAGCAAAAAAAAAGAGTTGATGGGAAATCAACTCTCAACTAATTGCATTATTGCTTGGGAGCAGAAAAAGGATTTTATGACATGATCGTATAATGCAAAGAAGAAGTCGTGCCAAATACTACTCTATCTCACATTAATTCAGAGAGAGCCAAAAAGGAACTCTTTTTTTTGCCAATGCAATTCGTATTGTCTTCAAGTGAGCTGTAATTGAAGTAATCTATGATTGCCCTGTAATTAAGATGACAACTGAATATAATAAATTGCAGTTGACATTTTAATGCATACATAAAAGGTAGAGGTGGAATTATCAAGTGAGCTGTAATCTATGATTGCCCTGTAATTAAGATGACAACTGAATATAATAAATTGCAGTTGACATTTTAATGCATACATAAAAGGTAGAGGTGGAATTATAATGCAGCCATAAAAAAGGTTTTATCTGTAGACATTGTAGATGCAATCAACAATCTTATCTTGTGCCGGACAGGATCTTATCATTTGGAACAAAATCCGGTCGTGTTCCATGTCATCATGATACTGCACAAATTTTCAACATTTTACGTCGATTGGCCAAAAGCATAAAAATGAGTAATCTGGATGTAGACTAGCACATGTATTATATTGAAACTAATTAACGTGGTTTATGCTCCTCTTACGAATTTAAACTGCTGGAGAAAAATAAGTTGAGAGAAAAAAGCATGAAGTGAAAAAATACAGGTGAACTGGTTGTAATTTACGGAGTTTCATAAACGAATCTAGTCATATCGCGACTGCAACCGGTTTTGTATTATTTGCGGAGCTTTTTGCAGCAAATAAATGGTAGGTGCAGAGGACGACAAGAAGATTGCGAATGTACTCTGTGAGTCACCTAGTTTCAACGTGGAGAAGCGACATGGACTATGGACTATGTGGAAGTGATTGCGGCATGCCGTTACAAGAGGCCGAAGTAAATGAGCGTCAAGGGAAACGCTTGTTATTGGTTATGCGCCTGCGAAAATTATGAGTTGGGTGCTCTTTTCTTGTTACAGTAATATGCAAATATATACCAAGTAAACCCCGTGTTAACTGTTTGAAAATGTAGAAAGAAATGGAAAAAAAGAAAGACAAAATGCATTTTTAAGTTTTTTATTCCAATGTCATAAAAATGAACAGAAAGATATGAAATGGACTTATAGTCACACAATGTCACTTGCTTGCACAGATTGAATAGAAGCACTGATGGTGTAGGTTGATGCTGATGCATGGCAGTGACATGTGTGTGTTCCTCAGTCCAAATCATCATCATCTTCCGTCTGCTCGGTTGCCAGCATCTGCTCCACGGGGTGGAGAGGCGCAGTTTGACGCTCGAAGAGAAAGCATGCGGCAGTCTACGAAGTAAAAGAAAATCACAGTCAAGATTAAATGGGAGAACTATCAGTAAGAATGAAACCTTCACATGCTCCTCTGAAAACGTGAATGGCGACTGACTTGACTGCGAATAGTCATGTCAATCTAGATAAGTCTGTATGTATTGTTACCTGGCACTCGACCGAGCAGAAGCTGAAGCATCTGCTCCACGGGGTGGAGAGGCGCAGTTTGACGCTCGAAGAGAAAGCATGCGGCAGTCTACGAAGCAAAAGAAAATCACGGTCAAGATTAAATGTGAGAACTATCATTATGAATGAAACCTTCATATTTTCCTGAAACCTTCACATGCTCCTCTGAAAACGTGAATGGTGACTGACTTGACTGCGAATAGACATGTCAATCTAGATAAGTCTGTATGTATTGTTACCTGGCACTCGACCGAGCAGAAGCTGAAGTTATGCTCGCAGCATGCAAAAACTCCTGGACGTCTCAAGCAGCCCCTGCAACGTCCTAGTCCGGCTGCATACTGGTGAAAAATTAGTTGAAATAAAAACATGTCTTTTTTAGTCAATACAAATCTTTCATATTTTTTGACCGGAATTGCTACTTTTCAAAAAGTATTTAAATTTGGCGCACATTTGAAGTTAAATAGTTGGAATTTCGAAAATACTTGTAAAAAAGTTTGTAACTACCTCGCGAGCGACTCGCTGCGGGGCTGGCATCTGCAAGTTCTGCACATTCCCTACACGAGCATCTCTGCGCGGAGCGACCTGTGGAGCCTCAGCGCGACGAAAACCGTTACGAGGTTGAGGATATGGGTATCCAAACCTAGGCATATTAGGCCTGGATTCGTGACAAGAAAAGAATGTAATTGATTTTTCTAAGTATATGTCATTGTTATTAGTTTGGATTTATGATTGATTAGTCAAGGATTTAATGTAGTTTTTAATAAAAAAATTACTCACCTAGGTTGAGCTTGAGCGGGAGGATTCATCACTGGGGCGTTGGCAGGACCACCCTGCAACTGACGCCTAACAATGCTTTCCTCTTGCTCCAGAAAAAATCGACGAGTCTGGAGATGGACGCGACGACGCTCCAACTCCTCTTCATCGCGGAGAAGATCTTCGCGTTGGCGGCTGATTTCGAGTTCGTGCATACGAAGCAGGAAAAGATCAATGTCCGTACGATCCCGGTTTCGGGACTCATTTCGGTTTGGGATTGGTGGAGGATTGTTGTTCGACATGTTAATTGCGCAGCTCAGATGAGCAAAATGGCTTGCTGGCGGCTGGAAGTAAAACATATGTAAATGTATTAAAAATGTTGATTGATGTGGCAAAACAGCTAGCATTTGTTGGGCCATTTACTTTCGTNCATATGTAAATGTATTAAAAATGTTGATTGATGTGGCAAAACAGCTAGCATTTGTTGGGCCATTTACTTTCGTGACAATTAATTGGGATATGTACTGTATTTCAGTTACATGTTTGTAATTATGAAACTGTTTTTGTTATAATCGTATATCTTCGTTTAACTCTTAATGTGACTGATCCTGATCATCCCATTTTGTTTAAAGTGTTTTTAACATGATGGAGAATAGAAATAGTAAATATCTGACTTTAAAACGGTTTAATTATTAAATGTAAGAAAACATCAAATTGGAGAATGGGAAATGGTGACCTATTTTTTCTATTGCTACTTACTCGAAAAGAAAATTCTTTATCATTCATAAAAGTGCTTAGTAAATTAACATTTTCAGGAGTCAGTGGATTGTTTCACGATTTTTTTAGTTTCTACATTTCCGCTATTAGTTTCATGTCAGAGTGTAACAATGACAAACGATTAGACCTCGGTCCTACAAGAATTCCAGAATATACATACACATACTTAAGGTGTAAAGAGAATACTTCAAGAAAAAATGTGCATAATAAGTAGGTATATAGAGAAGCATTCTCAAGAGGGAATTGGATGACATTTTTTAACACGCATATATGTAAGTATAGAACTTATAAAGTATTTCTTTCGAGAAGCTACCTATATTTTTACAGAGAAGTTTTAATGCACATAGGCAATATAAAAATGGCCTGCCTAATTGTCTAAAAAATTACTAAAAATTTTGAACAATCCGACTTCTACATCGAGAAACGCATCTCAGACCGGGTGCGAAATATTCTTTGGCGTTAATATTACGATTTTTCTGAACACCTCAACAACCTACTTAAGCGTCTCTGCCTTGCAGCGGCAGCCATTTTCCTTTATATTCGTTTTTTCTAGTCAATGCAAAGGTGAATTTAAAAAACTGAAACCTATCCGATACCTATTTAAATTTCAATGGACCAACTTTAGTTAGTCTAACTCCAACTTTACCATCTCAAGGAAATTCGGCACAAAAGCAATTTATTGCCGATTTGTAGTTAATTTACTGAAGTCTATCAAGCTACTCTCATACGTAGCTCCATATAAAATAATACTGAGAGACTTAAATCTTTTAAAGTTAATCGAATCCCCTTACGGAAAGTAAATTTCCCATTAATAGCACATTTAGGGGGAAAATATAGCACTAGAAAATTCCCTCTCTTACGAACTAGCTTAGACTAAAATGGATTACCGTTCTAATTTTTAAAAATTCTTTGATTACTATTTTAGCGTCTCTTGGAAGAACTTTTTATACTGTAACTTCTGTCCGATTCAATCTGCGACTGGAGGCTTCTGGTCGTCTTGTCTTGGGTTTCTAACTCTCGCGTCTCCTTCCTTCCATCATCCTCACTTCTGCCTACTAAACTCCAAACGGTCTATGATCACAATGATAACCGAGAGTATCGTAAGTTATCTCAACAGCCAGTTAAATGTGGCCGGAGTTTCTAATGTGAAAAAGGTCTTTTCTAATTCGCCTGGAGAAAGCCATTAGTCCGTACATTAGTGATATTTGCGAAAAAAAATCTGGCCCAGAACCTCAACCCAAAGGTATATGCAGTCATGCAGTTTGTATGTACATGATCACTTTAATACAGATTCAATCCAGTGTGTTAACGACGACTCGCTTCCTTCCCCACTTCTAATGCTACAGGAAGGGCTTAAAGAAAAGGAGAGAGCTTTACGTGAATGGCGCCTTAGCTTTAGAACAAAGCGCCATTATTTTGATGGAAACCTTAACCTGTGTTGTGACATCATCGCTAAAAATCGCTCACGTAAGACGAAGAAGAAAGAGATCTGAGCATGTATAAGGATTGATTATCTACGGTAAGAAGAAATGCAACGGGGAAGAATAATCTAATAGTGTTGTAGCCTTGACAAGCATTTGATAAGCAGAAAAGAAGCAGTTGAGCTTCCGAAGCCCGGTGTTGTTCTAAAATCATGTCACGACAACGGAGGAAAGTGTGATGAAGACCCGTCAAATTCTCGAATTCCCCCATAGCCATGTCAATAGCAATTTTCACAATTCCGTGCAAATCGTAGTTTAACTTTTTGGAGACGCTCTTTCTGAAAGTCCCTTAATGTGTATCGTCACATTACACAAACAAAACTAATTTTTGTGCAAAAGACACGAAGCCTCTCGTCTTTTTGTCGCCAATAAGTATAATAATGTGTATGCACACATTGAGTTTTGGTACCTTGAACATTTTTTTCAGCAAAGGCGTGAAAGGGGAATATAAGGATATGGGAATGGAAATCTGCAGAAGCAACAAGTGTTTGTATTTCACCACCTCCACCGTTTGAGCATGGAGACATGAAGGTAATAGTGACAAAATGCATGGATTTCTCTTTCCTCCCGTGGGCCACAAGTCGTGGCTTCCTTTTAGCCAAGATGTATGTATGAAAAGTTGGACAATTCCTGTTAAATCCGAGTGCGAGTAACCACATTAACGACTAATGGAGAAAGTCCCTATTGTGCTCGGCTTATCCGTATATTTCATTTCACAGGGTGAAGGGATATTATGTGCATTGTTAAATTTATTTTTTGGGATGATATGATGTGTGTATTGTATGAGACACCGACACTCGCACGGACTGAGGCAAATAAGGCAAACCGGGAAGACTGAATTTTAACGAGAAAATGGAGACAAGAAAATAAAGAACACATAAAACCACCCAACTGAATGTTATTTTCATTGAGCGTGCTATTGAAAAAAAAACTTAACTTTAACCTCTCTTTTACCGATAATTAACCCTTATACTATTAAATATGATTCTCTACGTTACAAATGTCAATCAAATAGGGAATGCCTCGACCTGTCGACATTAAAGTTTTCGTAGTTGATCACGACGGATTAGCCAACTCAGCCCTCCAACTAAAAATATGTATCTGTCATCAAATTGCACGAGGGTTAAATCTCTCCAGGTAAAATTTTATGTTGACACCATGTTGATTTTATGTCTTCTTTCTATATACCGTGGTTGACACTTACAATTAAAGCAGAGAATAATCAAAGCCACATTCCACGAATCAATCGATCATGCTATCAAAGCCAATTTATGCCAGAATGACGATAATAAGAACTGCGGAAAAATCTTTGCTTCATTTCTTACATGAGATGTAATCCTTTCTGCTTTTATTTCAAATTACATAACAATTGTTCAAACTTATATGTATACAAGAAAACGGATATGTTTAACAAGAAAAAAGAGCTCCCTAAACCAACTATTCTGGTAAAAGTAGTGTTTTTTGACCCCTCTACGTTTTTGCTTTTGAACGGTAAATCATTGTATGTGTTTCGCTAAAAAAAAGCATGTAAATAAACTGCATTTATGCACCTGCTCGCTACCTATATTGTAAATCAAAACAAAACTGCGACTGACATTGACACTATACTACTACTAATTTACAGAATCGTACATATTAATAATAATAATAATATATTCTTCTTTTATAATTTACAAAGTGTGATATATTTATACTGAAGAAAATACAGATGTAGTTCTTTCACTGTCTGTTTTGACACGCGAGTTCAACCTTTTGTAAAATTGGGTCAACTTCAACTTATTCCGGAGGTAATTATGCAGTATTTCTTATCTCTACTAAAACACTCATCAGGGAGGCTGTTTATCATATTTAGAGACCAAACTCATACTTTAAAGTCCTTCTTTTTCTGCTTATCTTCGAACGTAGCATGTAGATACATAGTAAAAATTAAGTAACATTTTAAATTCAAAACAGACTATCAGTAGTATTACATTAGATAAAAATTGTAGTAAAAGGTAAGATAGATCATTGTGGTGGCTCTCATCTAGATACAGGTGAGCCGGGATGATAATATTGACTTGGGCACCGACGCCTTTTATACTCGTCAGACTTGAAAGCTTTTGAAGTCCTCAAAAGGAAAGGGCAGTAGGAAAAGTTGTGTGATGTTTAAAATTCATGGTGATGTGACCCTTGACTCTCGACGTATTGTTTCATTCTTGTTTTTTTTGAACATTTAACCGTTACATTATTAAGGTAAAAAGTTACTTATAACAGTTTGAAAGCTTATCTCAAGTACATTTTTGTCTCATTGAAAATATTCATTGTAGTTTTGCATTTTTGTCATTTATGGAGACGTGACGTGTGTGTATTTACGAAGCAAGCACCATCAGTGCGCCTGGTGATTCGAGGAGAAATACAAAAAAAGGCTCCAAGGTAATTTGCTGCTACTGTGATGTCCAGCTGTTGAAAATTGGAAATCGTGTCCAGATAAATAGGCTCCGCTCTCCTTGCATTGCTAATTGTCAACTGGACTCGGATGATTTGAAACGGTAGGACTCACTAGCAGACTCACTAATTTAAGTTGTTGTTTCAATACTTTTGTTGGTGTGAGGTTTTTTTTTAAACTACAGACAACGTCTTACATAGCCTATCAAGTATTCGTCGGAACACGAAATCTGTGTTATGTAATACAAACCTAAAAAGTAATTGTTTCGATACACCCCTCAGCTCCAGAGCTGCTAATTGAGGATATACCTTCGTAAGAGATACTTGTAAAAGTTAAAATTAAAACGTAGCTCAATGAGGACATTTTAACCCTCACCAGTTCACATTAATTTAAAGAGATAAAGACTATTTAAGTTGTAGAAGTGATACAGTCACAAACGACGGGTTGAGCCGTTTAGCCTGAGCAGATCTCGGAGTGTTCGTCCCACGCGGCAACCTGTGCAAATCATCAAAGCATTTCGTAATTAACGTTTTCAAAATATTTAAAATAGCTTAGTTTCCAAATTGCTGCATGTAAATTTACATATATCGACTGTGAATACGGAAAGGTGACAATAACCATGGGTTGCGGTATGAAAAAATGGGAATATGAATAAAGCTATTATTGCATCTGATCAATTGCATGGTACATTCCCATTTTTGCGGACTTTCAAATATTCCCATTTTTTAAAGGTGACAAGATGACTCCCACAAAGATGATTGCCAAATGACATGATTCCCCCTTGGATGATTGCCACCCGGGAGGATTGCCACCTGCGAAGATTCCCACTGGACATGATTTCCACTCTTCCTATGTTAGGTCAGGTTAGGTTAGGTGGGAATCATCCAAATGGCAATCGTGTCATTTGGCAATCATCTTGGTGGGAATCATCTGTGAAGCTTTTTTAAAACAACAACAACTCGTGTGCATATTGTCATTATTGGTCGCCATTGATTTTAAAAAATGAAGGCAGTGGCATTCTAACTTTTATCTTATTTTCTAGCTTGTAGCTTGCATTCATACTCTAATAATTGTCGCTCAACTTTGACTACAATCTCTAATTGCGTAACTTTCATTTCACACGATTATATGTTTGCATTTTTGTTGGTGTCTTCTCCATGTTTCATATCTGCATATTAGGCGAAAAGGCGAAAGTTGTATTACATTACAATGCATTAATAGATGACACGACACAGTTTTTGATTGGTCCACCCCAATCTACAGACAATTTTTTAATATACACATTTTCTTTGTGTTCTCCTGTTTCTTTTTCTACAAGTGTGAAAACGTATTCTGTCGACTTCCTATGTACCCCTCCACCATCATCCTTGAGATGGGAGTTGGAGTCTGCATGCATTATCTTCCTCACGGAAAAATCATGTGTGTAAAATGCGACGGATGGCAAAAATGCACCTTCGCCGAATTTATCATGGAGTAGTTTAGCACAAACTTGAACAGAAACAGCATCACATCACATACCTAGCTTCTTACATGCATTCATACAACCAGCTAACTGTGAACTGTTAGCTAAAACTGTGTGACGTTCTCTGTTATCCAGAAAAGACGAGACTTGTCACTCTTCTCTTCAAAAAAAATTGAAGTGAGAGAGAAGACGAAAAAGCGGAACATTGCGTTTTCTGCTATTCTTGATAGTCTTTTCGATCTCGACTCTTTTGCTTTGTCTGAAGTAAGAAGGAAACTCGAGTCGAGAGAGCACATTTTTTGGTAAGCAGTGTGAGTGTGAGAGCCGGCTCAGTTTGTCGTTGACGTAAATCTAAAAGCATGTGCATTTGCATTTTTTTTTGCATTTCTGACCTTGACCTTTTTATTACTTATTCAACATTAATTTAGACCAAAACTAGTGTGGTGTCAAATGACGAATTAAGTTGACAGTGAAATAGAAGTGAGCTGAAAATGGCGGTGAACGTAGTGAAAGACAAA
>JAHZMY010000478.1:0-14152 GCA_027743915.1 Seira sanloemensis
CCAGTCCACCGGTGGTGTGTGGTGCGGTGTACGTTTTTTTCGTACACCGGTGGCAGCACCTGGTGTTTTGCATATCTCTGGTCGGAAGACATTTCAAACGTCCATTCATCACATTTTCTCCATGCAAATAAACGGTGACTACTGTCATGTAAAGCTGAAACCATTAAAAAAAGTATTTTCTAAAGGCCGGATATATCTGAAAAATGAAATAAGCAGAAGCTAGGGAAATCATGAATAAAACAGTTACTGATTTTTTTGTATTGTAAAATAAAATTGTATGTATGTGTCATGTATGTATATGTATGTATATGTGTATGTATGTGTGTGTGTCAGTAAAACCAATAAAGACAACTCGTATACTTTTGTAAACAAAGCAAAATTCATCTTGCCGTGAATGCATGGAAGCTTTTGTTAATTTATGGTTTGTACGGGCTGCACTGATAGCTAGGTACATTTAAAGCCTCGTGCAGTCAAAAAAGAATGCTTACGACCTTAAGACAACTTTTAAGGTTTTTCATTCGACAACAAACACAGATTTGAACCATTTTTGGATGCGTGGTTATTTGCAGAATACCTAATAATTGGATTATGACAGAGTTAGCCCCAGCAAATGCTGTTTAGAATCACTAGGCTACGTGCACAGGTACCTTTCACACATTGAGGATGCGTACCTAGCTACATTTTCCCCACGTATTTTCACCTTAACATGTCTTCAGACATATCAGACAGACCTTAACGCTTGTTCTTCACACAGCCTTGACTCATACCAACTCAAGCACGGGATAATTCCCTGTGAAAATCAATCAGTTTGAAATTATATACTTGTTAAATAATTTTACCCCATCAACCGCAGGAATTGATTCAAGGAGACGTGGTCCACCTCATTCACCTCACGACAATTGGAGTAACGTCCAAAGCGAAGAAAACGCATAAAATTGTGGTTACACCTCCACCATACCATTGCGTAATTAAATATCCCTTAATTAGCTACATTGTAATTACATTCCGTTGTTGCGATACACATTTTTTTGAATAATTATAATGTTTGTACACATATTCAACAGGTTTAATAGTCAGATGGATGACTTCATTGAGGAAATCATTTTAGTTCCGTGTTTCGTAAAGCTGCTGAAGTTAGAAGTGATCATACCCGAAATAGAGGATGAGCCAGTAAGTCGAGTTCCAACAACGGGTCGTAAAAAACGGAGACCAAGGCATCCCTCGGTACTTTCCTGTGTTTTTTGCAACAAAACGTTTGAAACCGCCCAGCGACGAGGGCACCTATTTAGCCACATCCAGACGCATATTAGGGAGCGTGCTTATAGCTGTATTAAATGTGACAAGTCGTTTCGGTCCAAGCGCGCATTGGCAGACCATGCAGATGCGCACGCTGGGATTCGGCGCCACGTCTGCGAAATCTGTACCAAATCATTTTCTTATCAAACGCAGCTTTCACTACACAAACAGCTACATTCTACTACGTTCCAATGCGTGTTTTGTGACAAAATGTTTTCTTCAAAACAAAATTTAGAATTGCATCAGTTCAGTGTTTTCGGTACAGCTCGCAACGCTCAAGTCACAAGATCAAATGTTTGAAGTCACGAAATCACGAATGAATCAATTAGTACGAAATTAGTAATTAGTACGTGTAGACAAACAAATCCATTAGTGAGTTTAGTTAGTTTAGGATGTACAAGAATGGCCAATGAAAGGCGTTGATGTAATAAGCAAAGTTTATGGTACATATTTCAAAACATTATAGCATGTACAAACGCAACTAAATAAAAATTCTTTAAAGTTGAATATTTCAGTAAAGTTGACGTTCTTGTGCAAAATTGCAAGAGCATTTTGTCTTTCTATATTAACATATTTACACACATTGTTGGCGACACACCTATGTACCTCGGCTAGCAATACTATAACCTACAAGCAATAAACGTGATATAAATATTCATGAACGACTACAACCAACACACAAAAGAATACACAATGCCACTATGTTTCCTTGTTTGTTAATCATGTTACATACATAGTTCCAAAAGTCCTTCCGGGATTTAATGTTTTACGGATGTTAATTCAAACATGCCGTAATTACGAAGCGTATAACATCTTTCATATTTCCATCTGGCTTTTAATTACATTTTCTTCTTTCATCTAAAATGTTTAGCTTGTAGTCAGCACTGACTGTGGGTGTGTAGTTCGTATTGGTATGATACGTATGAAATATATGTATGTGCTTCATGCAAGTCGGTTTTAATGTGCCTCAAAAACTGTCCTTGCGGAGTAGACTCTTTTCTTTATTTTTATTTTGAAAGAATTTCACAAATTGGTAAAATAAAACTAAAGGTTATCACAACGTATCATATTAATTATTTACTTTAGCAAAGACAAAATTTGACTAGCTAAATTCTAAAAAATGTTACCCAAAGTTTGTCAAACAAATAATGCGTTAAGCTTGGATTTTTAAAATATTAATAACCTACATTGTATATACAATTTAAGTAAAGTTTTTTACAGAATTTTTTGCCAAAAGGTGAAATAAAAGCAAAAATTTGCAGTAAGAAAAAATTACAAATACGGTAATTCTGTTAATAAAGATTAGGCGCTTGGACGTCGCTAGCCATAAGCTAAGAATAAATGAGATTCAAGGTCAAACATTTTCTCTATTTCTCAGCTCATTGCAAACAAATTTATCCCTGTTTGTCCTCAACCAAAGTGTATACCTTTAAGATCCTAGCCCCCGATTCCTCTCTGAATTCATTTTATTAATTTCCGGAAACGCTAGGGCGTCATTTCTATCCCTTCTGGGAATAACAAAATTTGGTTGAAAAATTGGCGTATACGGCGTGGTGACAGGGATGTTTGGATGGGCACCCAGATTATTCCCAGCTCCCCTCATCGGTGTTGGTACTGTAGTTCGTGGAGGAATACCATGAAAGTTTTCGTTCCTAGTCCCGGGCCTAAACTGACCATTAGCATAGGTTCCTGAACTCTCTGGAATGGCAAAGTTCCGGGTGTTCACATTCTGCGGCCCTGATGGATATCCCACACCCGATGGAAATCCACTCGTTTTTAGCTGCTGCTCGCAGTTGCTGCAAGGCGTTTTCGAGACGCCCATGGCATGGGTGTTGCCACGAGCTCCTGCGCTGATTTGCTGCCCTTCGGCATGATGCCGGGCACCTTCGAACACATTCGCCGGCTTTTTATTGGGAGTGAGTACAGCAAATGGAACATGATTCAGGTTCGGGGCATTTCGAGAAAGTGATTGTTGGAGGACATTTCCGTAACTGGGGTTTAGTCCGGCCTCGCTGAAACCCGTTGCTCCGTTCCTATTGTAGCCGATGGGCTTGCCGACGTTGCCGGATATGATTCCCGTACCACCAGCTTGTCTTGGTGCTGCCAATGCCACGGTGCCCATACGACTCTCTTTATCAAAGTTTTTCTGCAGGTAGTTGGTTCCTCTGAGGTGTTGGTTGTTATGCGTGAAGACATCTACATTGACTTTTTGAGCGAGATTTCCCATGAAGTTGTTGCTATCAATCTTTAAAAAAAACAAAAAGTTGCTAAACCTTCTTACGTATCATATAATACATATTTTTGTAAGGAAATTTTACCATTGTAACACGTAGAAATAAAAAAAATTCACATTTCTCGAAAAGCAAAATTAGCCTACGCATAGAACTAGTTCAATTTATTTCCAGCTTCACAACCAGGGCTCTTTTGCTGAATTATCTAAGCTAGTTTTTTTCTCAACATGTTCATTAGATATGCCATGAAGACATATTATGTAGATATTAATTTCATAGAAACAATTTTTTTTTGGTATTGCCAATATTTACTTCTTATAAATATCAAACAATTCGGTACCGTCAATTCGGTATTCAATTTGGTTTTTTTCTAACATCCCTCATATTTACAACTTTAAACTCTGTCGATTGTGACATCGGTTTGCAACGAATGGATTTTAAAAACGCTCAAATTTTGTAGGTGGTTTTAATATGGAATGGTATTTTAAAGTCCATGTACCTGACTTCTTGGTAAGCCCGAGGATCCAGCAGGAGCGTATGCAGATTGAGCTCGCGGTCTCGCAGTGGATCTGGGCTGGATCACCCTTACCGGCGGCGGTGTGGATCTCACAGGGAGATGAGAGATGCTATGCCGATTAGTATTCCTGGAAGGCGATGGCGGCGAGTTGGACCCTGGCGTGTAGGAACCGCGTCGAGAGGAGCTGGAAGATCTAGATAGTCCTCGTTTGAATCGATTATGGAATGAAGCCGGATGAGTCTTGGAAATGGAGTATTCATTTGGATGTCGCAGGTGAGAAATCGAAGTTGATTCGGCGGATGTTACAAACTCGGATCGAGTTTTTTCCTCCGGTCTCACAAAGGAGACCAGAAAACAGAGTAGTAAAATGCTGGCTCTCATTTCGGAATGTGAATGTTGCTGTATATGTATTTGGGAAAAGTTGAGCAATTTTATACCCTCTGATAATTAAATTAACTGATGCCAAGCCCGGGCCATTACTGTGTAAAATGATGACTTTAGATTTCTGAGTAATGTGGTCATTACCAGGAATATATGCTTAACCATTCGGCTTTTAGCGATAAAATGGAAGACGGGGCAAACTTCTTTTGACCCATACATAATTGCAGCTTTAGTCCAAACTGAAGTGACTGAAACTACAAAGTAAGATCAATTTAATCTGCTTCTGCACCAGAGATAAGACGCTGAAAAAGTGTGCATGAAAAAAATATGATGACGAGTGACATGAAAATGTTTTTTTAATTCGAGCTATTTGTGTGACTCACAAATATCTACTAGCTTTATGATAAATGTCAGTAGATAATTCGCTTTCGCGATCCCATTGATAAGTAACAGACATTCAGCAGAAGAAATAAATATGGGCCAAATATGAATTATTTCTGAAGACATATAAAATACTCCAATGTCAACGCCTGCAAAAACGCAAGCTCAAAAGACTGTCGCTTGACAGTCTGTATTCAGAACATATATATATCCTCGGACACATATATATATACCTGAAAAATACAAACATGGAAAGGAAAAACTTTCGAACAAAGTAACGGTATTAATTTTTGAAGGAACGGCAATTAAAATTGGATTATGAAAGTTCACGCAATACCGAAGATTTTCACTGTGGGAATTTTTAGACCGTGGGGAAATAAAGATATTGATTTTTGAAATTAACAAATATTTTGCACTGTGAGATGAGATAGGACAAGATTAAAAGGGTGCTTTATGGAGTGGGTCCACATATCTGTCTGTCTGCTTCGATAACTCGAGAACTGTTCAGAATTTTTAAATTATATTTTCAGCAATGTGTTACTGGGCACCCGTGTAAGAACTTGATACATTTTGGTGCTTGTTGATGAATGTTTATCACAAAGAGACCTTACACTTTAATACAAATAAAGTATGTGGGTGAATTCGAGGTGCAAAAATGATCGTTTTTAAAGATTAGAATAGTCCTGATAACGTTACTTTTGAAAACCGATTAGAACAAGGAAAATGATGGTAAAGCATTAATGCAGTGATATATGATTTAAAATGTAACTAATTTTAATTTAATTTTACTTTACAACTAATATACTTTTAATATAATCCTAGTTTAAACTGGATAAGTTCGTTAGAGCCTTGCTACAACATGTTTTATGAGATAACTTTGATGTAACCGGGAGAATGTGAGTAAATGGATGAAGATGTTAGCTTTTCACTGCCTTTAAAATAAGTCAACAGTGGTATTTGATTTGTCCTTTCTACCCACGAATTTCTGTGATTCGACCGCTACTTAGATGGACTTTGTTTGTCTTGGGTTATTTTTTTCGAAAGGCATATGTACATACATATAACTCCCGGGAACATAAATATGTCCTGAATAGGAATTGTTTGAGCAAATTGACAAGGTGATTGATTTTTTGCCTGAATCTTTTGTTCTCGTTAGAGCCTAATAAATTTCATTTTGCCGCCTTCGCAACTACGTATTTACATGGTATTTACATATTTTGCCTCAATTTATCGTTATATTTATTCATGTTTTGACAAGTGGAAATGGTACTGGCTAAACTCACTAAGTGAGTGATATAATGGCTTACTCTGTAAATTGAGAATGTGTTTATCGCTTAGGTCAGAAGTTGGGTAACCAAAAAGGTTATCATTAAAATGTTTTGGTTTTTATGTTGAGCATTGCGAATCCAAAGGTTGAAGATTCAGCTGTCTCTCCTGCGGTTTATGTTGATACAAGAACTACTTTTTGGTGTCTCCACCACCGGACGCATCTGCAAATGTAAAATCGTTAAAAAAGTAGATTTTTTGTTGGGTTTTGAGTGGATATTTTTGAAGGCTCTGGTAATTAAGTTTTAATCAATAAACATTCTGTCTTTTGAAATAACGAATTAATAAATAGCACCACCCGTTCGTAAAATTTAATTAATAGTTTTAGTTAATGAAAACTGTTAATCAATAACCATTTATTTATTTAATAAATTTAAGTAACCATTTCTGGACAAAATACAGAAACAATCTTCGAGTGACCAATTAGAGTAACACCAGCCAAATTTTAGTGACTTTAGAATTTAAAACAAAATCCGGTAATTAGTCTATTTGAACGTCATAAATCATAAATAACATAAAGTTAAATCTTAAATTTTTCTTAGATATGTTTCGCTCAATGTAGCTGTGTATTTAACGCGCACTTGTTCTTTTGGTTTGTGTAAACCCTTGCAATGGTGTTTAGCTTTCATTCGCGCCGGGGAAGTGCAATTTCGTTACTTCGGTTAATGATATATTTACCTCTCGCACTAATCTGTAACGCTATTTTATACTCAGATCAAATTAGTAGAAGGTAATGACGCGCGTAACGGTAGGCGGTAACAACTAAACAACTTTTCGTGCTATAAAAATTCTCTGCCTACGAAAACATGTTCCCCCATCCTACCTGTCTCGCGATCTTTGATTATGCATGGGATGTATAAAATACTCTTGTGAAAAAACCACGAAACCGCCAGCTTACTAAAGACATTATCCATCGTACAGCACGCCGGAAACACGGATGTTGAAGGCAAAAATTGACGCATTTTTTGCACCCTTGTCCCAACAATTGTCGGCACTCCAATAAAAAGGACGTACCAGATACCAAGTACCCGCACAAGTTGCAAATTAAAATCAGAAATAACTTGTCCAGCTGAATCTGATCGTTTTCCCAATGCCAGGTCTCCCTTTGCGGCCCATTTGTTTTGTCAATCCTATATATAAGCCTATAAGCCCAATCCGTCCAGTCGTCAATCTTGCCGACTAGACCACTTTCCCTAATCGAGAGAATTGTCCTAGAGATCCAGTATTGGTTTACAGTAGACACAAGCCAGTAGTCATGCCTCCCAAGTATATCATCGGGAACGGTGAAACAGTCAGCATTGATGTTATCATCTTTTGGGAGCCCGGAGACAAATTTAATTTTAAATAACTGTTCCCAGGTCTTAAACTGATTGTAGCCGGACGTTGATATTGGCATCGCATGCTTTCCTGCGTAGTGCTTACTCATTCGCTGCTTGTCCATCGCTTCAGCCTCCGTTTGAAAGTAGAAGCTCTGATTAAAAGCATTCGACAAATTTCGAATCCTAAACGTGTCCCAATATATATTCATGGTAACTTGCTTTGGCTGGTAGGTAAAAATGCTTAGCTTGTACCCGGCAGTGATGATGTCGGCGAAGGTGCCATATGTTTTTGGAGGCACAGGCAGCACAACGAGACTTGTAATTCCGTTGGAATACAAATTACAACAAAACAGCGCCAGAAAATAAACGGCGACAAGAATTTTTCGTTTTCCGTCCAAGCGTCCACAAGACTGGCCCATGAAGATGATTACCTGGCTTGCGAAATTATTTAGCATATTCTCACTTCCGTCTAGAAAAGAAAGAAAGTACGTCAATGCACAAAAAAAAGCATTCGATAAATTTCGAATCCTAAACGTGTCCCAATATATATTCATGGTAACTTGCTTTGGCTGGTAGGTAAAAATGCTTAGCTTGTACCCAGCGGTGATGATGTCGGCGAAGGTGCCATACGTTTTTGGAGGTACAGGCAGCACAACGAGACTTGTAATTCCGTTGGAATACAAATTACAACAAAACAACGCTAGAAAATATACGGCGACAAGAATTTTTCGTTTTCCGTCCAAGCGTCCACACGACTGGCCCATGAATATGATTACCTGGCTTGCGAAATTATTTAGCATATTCTCACTTCCGTCTAGAAAAGAAAGAAAGTACGTCAATGCACAAAAGCTAGCGAGAATACAAGCCCAGACATCCCAGGTAAGTGGATTTACCCAAAGGGAAAGAATTGCTTCAAGGTTCCCCTCGTCGATGTGTAGGGCTTTGCAGTATATTACCCTTTTTGCCGTAAGACGACCGTAGTACAGTGTGCTAAACGGCGTGTTAGAGTTATGTGTTCGTTCTTTGGCAACAGTGATGATATGTTGTGATTTGGACTTTATTCTGTTAAACTTCGCCGTTTCAAAAGTTGAGTAGTAGATGGAGAGACTAAAGTTGTGCGCCTCTGCTAAGTATATGGTTGACATGAGCCAATAGTTGCAGTACATCATCTGCACCGACCTTGGAAGGAACTGAGAACATGCCTCAATTCTCTGGTTTGGATACAAGTTTGCATAGTCCCACCGTTGGAGTGTGACTAGAGCAGATAAAGGTTCCTGCTGTGCATTGCTGTAGAGCCTTTTATGAGCAAACAATGGTCTATTTAATAATAGATTTATAGATCCGGCGTCGTCGAGAGCACCACTGAATCCAAGAAAGCGTGCTACAAAGCTTCCATTGACAATTTTAAAGAGCAACTTAATGACAGGAAACGTTTTAATATACGTTGATATCGTTTCGTCTGTATGCGAGGTCGCATAAAACAAGAACACCGTGAAAGGATCAGGGATAAACTGGAAAATATTTGGTTGGATGGGAAAAGACATCGGTGATAACGGGGTAACAACTAGTTTTAACTGAGTGTAGAAATGTACTGCTCCATACCCATCCCTGGTCAGGTTTTTGTAGCCAATAATCCGAACCGCTGCAGTATCCGCCCAGTCGCTTAAATCACAATTTGAAAATGTCAATATGATATGAGTAGCTGGAACTTGAAGTTCGGATTTCAAACAATATAAAAGTTGCACCAGTGCGAGGCACCTTGTTTGGCTGGCCGCGTGAAGAACATTCATTCTGAATTTGAGAGATGCTATTAATTGTTTCTTTTCAAGCTCAACAAACTCGTCTCGAAGTCAGCTACCGAGTAATAATATGTTTGCCATGATATAGGTTTCAAGCAAATATGGACTAAACAATATCTGAGAAAACTATAACAACGTACCATTTCTCTTTGACATCGTCTTACCCCAAATTANGTTTCAAGCAAATATGGACTAAACAATATCTGAGAAAACTATAACAACGTACCATTTCTCTTTGACATCGTCTTACCCCAAATTAGCACCGCTTCCAAAAAACTAATGCACATGGCTTTAATATAGTGAAAATTCGCTTCGGATTACTTCTCGCTCTTTCCGTTACATTGCTTGAGTATTGAATTGAAACAAATTTCGATGTTAATTTTTAACTGAGTGATGGTAGAATTAGGAGAAACAACATCCAATTTATATTTGATATGTTATATTAAAAACACAACTTGCTATCAACAAGGCCACTGTTTTACGGTTTAAAAAACTCTAAATTCGAACGTTAAATGCGCAGAGAGCAAGGCTGTATTTGGAAAACTACGCGTTGCTTTTAATTGATAAGACGATTCTTGGCTGCTTCGTCTTTAAATTCGTCAAGAATTGATGGTCTCTGCTTCTCAACTTTTTTTGCTTGCTCAACATGCATACACAACCAAACCCAAACTCAAACGTTACGTGGAGGAGGCAAATTTTAAAGCTACAAGCCGTGGTTAACTTGAGGAACGACGGAAACTACATAATCGTTAGGCTCGTCGTGTCGTATGTTTATCTTAGATTTTGTTGTACGTAAACCATTGCGTAAAACCCTTTCTCTCTTTTCACAAGAGAAATTAAAATTGGTAATATCAAGCGGGGGAAAAAAATGGTAATTTCATGCGATAAATTAAAATTGGTAATTCCATGTAGGAAATGAAAAAGACTAATTCCACGCGGGAAATTAAAATTTGTAATTTAATGTGGGAAATTAAAATTGGTAATTTCGTGTGGAATATTAAAATTGGTAATTTCATGTGGGAAATTAAAATTGGTAATTTCACCCGGGAAAATTAAATTCAGTATACATGATTCAAACTATATTTTGCAGGAATTAGGAACCATCAGACTTTTCTCAGCTACAATTTGGATTCCGCAACTGTATGTATCCCCGTGCCTTATTGAAGTACCGTGCAGATGTCCATAAAAACCTGAATGTATGCAGATAAAACTACGTGTTTTAGCAGCAATGCAAACGTTATTCTAATACGAACGTTGCTCGTGGTTCTCTTAAAAAGGATTATATTAACGAAACGAATATATTAACTAAAATGCGAATTTACGATAGATATTTTGACCTTGGAAAAGTAAACATATTTCGGACCATTAATACCTTAAAATAAATACGCCTGTTTTTTTCGCTTAGACAAAGTTTCAACTTTGTGTCTTGTGCACTTTTTCTTTCATTGCTCATAACCCGGCGTATTTGCATTTTTCGGACACGACCATGTTCAAGATGAAAATCGTAAATAGATGTTAGGCACCAGAAACATGTTGTACTATCGTACCAGGTCATTTTTATTCGTCATGCTTCTTCGCGACTGGCACATGATTCAAAAAAAGCATCCAATATACTCATTTATAAGAGACTTGCATGTCTATTTACGTAGTAAAACCCGATGCACGTCTTCTTCTCCACGACTCTTTAATTAGTTTGTGCTCGAATTGACAATTGATGCTGGACCGATGGGATTTTTACTGTGCTCCCAGATTAATTCGACCCTTAAACTTGAAAGCCTTAAAGCCGAGGTTTATAAAAATTTTCCTAGAATCAATCAAGGCAGGAAGGGGAATGTATGTAATTTGCTGATTTGTTGACGTTAATATAATATGCAGTTCTTTACTTGCCCATGAAAGGAACGCCAACCTTGCATAAATATGTACTAAAGAGGTTTTAATTTTAATAACCGTCCCAGAATCTCGCACTCGATTACTTTGGATACGATTAGACATAGCTCTCTAAAACAGGGAGGTCTTTAAACGGACGCTTGGGATTAATAATGCAGAAAGGTTCAATTGATCATGCCTTCTGGAAATCTTTTCTCTTCGTCTACCGCTCCGACACTTATCCGACTTAACCAAATCCACAGGATATGCAACGTTCTTATCCTTTGTTGTTAAAGTGTTTGAGGTTGTTCCAGACTCATACATTGTTTTTCTCTTGTAATCATAGTGACTATAACAATTTACATGCGTTGTTTTACCCATTGGAGTAAAAATTTAAACGCAAGATAAGCTTTGTCCAACTTACAGGTAACTCTCATTTTTTGTGATAAGAAAAAATTAAAACTTTGAGTGGATTTGGGAAACAACTGCAGTTCCAGTTATAATACCAAACCCTAAAGTCTGTTTGTCAGAACAAGAAATACGTTTAGAAGAGAATTTTTAGTCGTTTTACCCATTGGAGTAAAAGTTTAAACGCAAGATAAGCTTTGTCCAACTTACAGGTAACTCTCATTTTTTGGAATTACAAAGAATTAAAACTTTGAGTGGACTTGGGAAACAACTGCAGTTCCAATTATAATACCAAACCCTAAGGTCTGTTTTTCAAAACAAGACATACGTTTAGAAGAGATTTTTTTAGGTGGAGTCGTCTAATTAATATACCAAATCGCTTTATATATAGAACAACGTACAAATAACAACTGATCAATATATATGCCTGTCGCGTTACAATGGTCGTAAATGGCATGGCAGGCGAATATGCCTGCCTGGCAGGCATATTCGCCTACATGCAATTAAATCGAGTTCTGGTCAAGATTTTGAAAATCTAAGCGCACCAATAGAATGAGCCCAGTTTACTAAGTCTAAAAACATATATTTTAATTGTTACGGATTTGACCGAGTTTAATTTGATTTAAATGCATTTACGACCATTGTTACGCGGCAGGCATATTCACCTACCTAGCTCCAACTGTCAATATTTTAAAAAGAAGGAAAGTTGAGAGCTATTTAAGCCAGTAGATATTGTTCCAACGCATGCATTCCTGCATTTGAACATTTTGAACTCATATTGCATTAATGAATTTGTGTACCTTCACCAGTAAATTACAGATGAAGTACGGCGTCGTTGCTCTGATATGCAAAAATAAATTGTATACGTTTGATAAAGCATATGCGGCAACAAAAGACGAAACTCATTGAATTTTTTTCAATTTCGATTGTATATTTCTTTAGTTCGCGGTATTTACAGCAAAATAGAAACGGTACAACGTGAACGAAAAATATTTAATCAGCATCCAATAAAAAAGGTGCAGGTTCGTGGTCCAGGAGACCTAGAAGACGATGATGGTGGGCTGGGTCTGCTCCCTTTGTAGTCAGTGTAGCGAGAGCTATAAAAATTAAAACCGGGAACCTGACTTCAAACGAGACCGGGAGGTCAGCACAAAGCCACACTTGTAACCCTTTATTTATATCTTACTTGTAAGACCTCACAGGACCATAGTACTGCCGTCCAGTCAGTCCAAATGGGACTGGTCTGGAGTCCATCGTATCTTTGCACAGCATGTCACAAGCATCCTCTGACACGTCGTAACCCGCAGCGCGGTTGCAGTGCAAAATTTCAATCACAAGAATCCATGCGATAAAAGGGATCAGCGCAATTGACTTTGGGTACATCACTTATAAGACACTATTTGAATTATGTCACAATGAATTAACTGAAATTAAATATCAAAAAGGGGATAAAAATGCGCTTTTAGCTTCTGTTCGATACAAATGTACAATTTGGACCTTAAACTGTGTACGTTGCGTATGTATTTGTGAAGCTCCAGCAATATGAGAGATAAACGAGAACGAACGATCCATAAAATTAAATCATTGCTCATGAAACCATGTTAATGTACCGCCAATGAGACCGCCAATTGAAAGGAGTTATCAAGAAGCGCTTAAATTCAAATATGAAATCAGGATTACGCATTTGTTGACCTCAGTCATAAAATCGACAAATACATTGTGTCACACTGGCAAACTTGGTACCTTTAAATAATGCAACAAAAAACTAAAATTGTTCCGAACTCCAGAAGTTTGTTATTGATGTTTTCAGCAAAACATGAAACAAAAGCACCTTGCAACCATAAAGTTTACCCAATGCGACAATTTTCAACTGCATTTGAAGAATTTACTTTGTCGCCAAAACCGCAAAAAAATTGCAGCATTAGCGTTAGCTTCCGGCGTGTTAAATACCTGACAAGGTAAGTCTCTTTTCGTCGACATTCAAGACGAAAGTTTTTTTTAAATGACAAATGGTTTTTTAAACAAGTAATCTTAACCAAAGAATCTCGCGTTATCTTGTTTACCCGAAAAATGGCAAAAAAAATTGAAGTCCATAAACGCTCCTCCTCGATTACAAAACTGAAACTGACTTATGAACTGCATCCAAGGTTGAACTTCTTGCAGTCACGGCACTTAAAAAAGCTCAGTAGTTTTTGAGCCACACATTGGTACTTGAAACTGTAGCCCTTTTTTCTTGAATGTTGTAAGTCGGCCGTAGCTGTAATAAACTCTTTTTTGAAAAATATTTTGGCGACTATCTGATGTTCTTCTGCAATAGCAATAATCACGCAAAGCGTATGTCTAGAATTCAAGTACGTTTGTGTTTTTAACAAAGGCAGACGCCCTATCACTGGCATGTATGTATATTCATGACAAAAAATACCTTTCAAACCAATGTCTCATTTGACAGATTGTAACGATTGTACTTGACCGTTCCATGAATCGCTCAAAGTCGCAGTTCCAGGCCCAGAAGTTATTGGGTAAGAAGTCGGAAAACCGTGCTTTTGTCATTACTAATTTTAATATTAATTACAGATTCGTTGTGTGAAGAAAATTGTATCCATAGAGACGAAGTAGAGTTCAAAAAGG
>JAHZMY010000479.1:0-11808 GCA_027743915.1 Seira sanloemensis
TTCATCAGCCGGTCCGCTGTTTCACAAAAATTATTTCATTTTCCATCATTTACTTATACTTTAATAACGAGTTGAAGTATTATAGGCTCGGGTTAATATCTGCCTATATTGCTCTTCAAACACATGGCTGCTGGAAATTCATGAGGAAATATTGCGTTTTGGCATAATCATTTCGCTCTCTGCAGAGCTTCACCGGCTTTGTCAGTAGACGGTAAAATTAGTGAAAAGTGAGTGAATAATATTTTTTTACAAATGTGCGCTATTGAATGACGTTTTTATTCAAGCAGGTGCTTTTAGATTTGGTAGGAAAACGGTACTTTTTTCACTTTCGGGTACCATTTTTACCTCAATTTGTTCAGAAAGGATCTCTCGGAGCAAAGGGAATCATGTGTAGCACTGAAAACAAGAAAATTAGGCTAATTGGTAATTACATTTTTTATAATTTTCATTATTTTAGTATACACACACATCTCAGTGCAATGCAATGTCCGTCATTATTTATTAACAACTTTTTTCCACACCAGATATTGGCGCTAATTTAACGGATGACATGTATCGTGGAATTTATAATGGTTCTAAAAAGCATGAACCTGATCTGGATAAAGTGCTCGAAAGGGCATGGAATGTGGGTCTCGAAAAAATTTTCGTCACAGCCGGATCCTTAACAGAAGCGGAGGAAGCCGTAAAATTGTGCAAAGATAATGGTAAATTACGTGCATTCATGATGTGCGTAAAAAGATGGGCATGTGGATGTTGTCGTTAATTTGATAATAATGTTCAGATAATGAATTTGTCTAGAAAGACTCTTGAGTACAGTCGGGGTACATCCGACACGCTGCTCTGAATTCGAAACAAAGCTGCCTTCACCAGATGAATACATAAATGAGCTGAAATCTGTAATAGATAGTAATCCCGGAAAAATTGCGGCATTGGGAGAGTTTGGACTAGACTACGAAAGAACTCAATTCTGTGATATTGAAACTCAGAAGAAGTACGATTCATAAAATTATTTTATCGCAAACTACAATTGCTGGACAATTTCTAAACGATTATTAATAATTACTCTTTCTTTAAAGGTATTTTGCTTTACAACTGACACAATTGGGACCTCATTCAAATCTTCCATTGTTTCTCCATTGTCGTGCTGCTGCAAACGATTTACACACGATACTATCTGAAAATCGCGATTGTTTTCCAAGGGGTGGAGTAGTACATTCCTTTGATGGGACAGTCGAAGAAATGCAACTTTTTCTGGAATTAGGTCTGCACATTGGAATCAATGGATGGTAATTATGAAACCTCTACTACTCATTTACTTTATTTGATAAATACCAAATCTATCTATAAATCTATACTATAATGTTATTTAGCTCTTTAAAAACGGAGGAGAACTGTAAGGTCGTAAGGGAAATACCTACAAACCGACTTTTATTTGAGACTGATGCTCCATGGTGCGGAATTCGTCCCAGTCACGCATCCAACAAGTTTGTGAAAACTAAATATGAAGCTGCAAAAAAGAACTGGAGCGAGAATATCATGTTCAAAAGTAGAAACGAGCCCCAGACGATCAAGTAAAATCATATTGATTTGCATAAATATATTCCGAGTAGAAAAGTATATCTTGTTTTAATTCTCTTGCTGACAATGGGAATTTTGATGTGTTTTAGGAATGTTCTGGAAGCTGTGGCAGGAATTAAAGACCTTGGCCAAGGTGAGCTAGCGGAAATTGTTTATGAGAATACAACAAAACTCTTTCTGTGATATTAGCAATAAAAGATTTTTTATTCACCGACTTTATTTTGTGCTTGATATAAATATTTGACTTATTTTGTATGCATAATTAAAATCAGCACATGACTCATTGCTTACTGTTAAAGATTTTTAAAATGTCCAAGTAGTAAAACGTATGCTAAAATTATGCACATTTGAAAGATCTATGACTGAGACGCAAGGGAACTAGAACTTGTGGATTCCCCTTCATTTTCATTCACTTCTAAAACGCAATCCATGGTTAAAAGCTTGCGCTTATCATGAGCCTGAAACATCAAATTGACAATATCGACGGGCAATCATAAAAGCATTGTTTTTCATAAATAGCAGTTTCTAGTTTTTTAGTATACTCACCATCTTAGCAATTTGATAAAGACTGGCCGATGTAGCGCGACCTGTTGTTTCGACTAATTGAGATAGAGCGCTAGCCTCGTTTGAAAGTAAAATATAGGGCTCGTCGTATTCCTGTCAAATTATTGGTCATTCTCAAATTAATGAATACAATTACATTATCACAATTGGACTAAGTTTTATCATACTACTAAATTTTTTTACTTTTATTTCCCCGGCATCTAGGACTAAGATCTTATCCGAGTCCATCACAGTGTGCAAACGATGAGCAATTGTGAGAACAGTGCATGTCGCAAATTTTTCTCGAATTGTCTTTTGAATAAGCGCATCAGTCTCATGATCAACGTTTGCTGTCGCTGTTGGGGCAAATTAAGATTTTTTGAAAATTCAGAATGTTGCTACTTTTAATCTGTCTTCAAAATCAAAGTCTTGCCTTCATCAAGCACTAGAATCTTATTTTTGCGTAGAATGGCTCGCCCTAAGCATACCTAGATTTGGAAAATCATAGGCCAAGTCAAATGCATTTAGGTTTTTTGTCACGTCATTTAATGGCATAATCTCAAAAATGTTGTCTTACAAGCTGACGCTGACCAACGCTAAAATTGGAACCTCCTTCACGCAATCTGCAATAAGTAAGTCGGTTTGTTTTACATTGCCCCAAGGCTGACTTAATTTTTGAAAATAGCTTCTTTACCTCTGTGTCTAAGCCACCCGGCGATTGCCTTGCTGTATCTGCTAAATACTAGAAAATTTATTTACCTAATGAGTTTCATAAAATCCAAAGTTAAAATTGGATTCATTAGTAGAGTTTTAAAAATATACTTACCGTTCGCCCTACAATGCCAATCTATAAAATATAAATATTTCACGTATGAATACACTTTGTAAAAAGGTGTATAAAAATCTTTAAATTTCATTGGTTGATTCAAACCTTTTCCTGTGACTTGAAGATGCATGAAATGTTCTTGAGAACAGGCGAATCAGTTCCATATCGCATTACAAGACCTTTAAATATAACTTCTCCTTTGGAAGGCCAGTTGGACGGAGGTTTAAAAACTAAGAATTTTTATAAAGGTACGATATTGATAAACTTATGATGTATAACCATGAAATAAACAGCATTTGAAATTGCGTCGTAATACCTGCTGAAGACTCAAGTGATGCTTCCGGTTCAATGTTTCCGTACTCTAAAATTCTCTCAACACTCACCATTTGGTTCTCAGTTATGAAATAAACAGTCTTTTAAATTGCGTCGTAATACCTGCTGAAGACTCAAGTGATGCTTCCGGTTCAATGTTTCCGTACTCTAAAATTCTCTCAACACTCACCATTTGGTTCTCAGTTTCCGCTGATTGACGTACACCCCACTATCAGAAATTTTATCAAAACCCTTTATTATAAAATTACGCAATAAATAGATAAAGCTGACCATTTTCTCGCCTTACCTGGAACATTCCAGTTAAAGACATTGCCGAGGCTATGGATAGCCCAATTATTGAACCATCTGAAAAATTCAGATTTCAATTTATAATCAGCATTACGCAAACTAGTTAGCCAATTAGGATATATTATGAAGCACATAAGCGTATCTACCATATTTCAAAAGGATGAAGGAGAATGCTACCACTCCAATGTAGGCTATGCAGCACCAATCAACAAAGATTCCCAACCAACGTGCTGTGGCAAGGAACAGGTACCACGATGCTGTGAATACAAAAATTACAACACCCAATCGCATCATAAAAATTATTTTGTCACACGCATCTCATTATGAATAGTTTTATCCTTCAAACCTGAATGCAAGTCCTGGTGAGCATCAAATTGCTTCTCAAACTGATTCTCGACTCCCATGGCACGAATAGTAGTAAGACCATACAAGGATGTGCTCAAGTGAGAGAAAACGGGACTTCTCGCTGAAAATTTAAAAAAATGGCCATTAATGAAAGCAGCTCCTATTGGTAAGAATTGGCCATTCCATTGTCATATTTTCCTAATACCAATTCCCTCCAAACGCTTGACGCTTCGGGCCGTTTTCAAGTAAAATCGCCGAACATAGTAGAATACTACTCCGAGGAACAAGGAAGGAATCAGAAGCAATGGGTTGTTAATGCTCACAATTGTAATTACCCCAATAACTTGCAATCCAACCTAACGTAATAAGCAAATTAAGCATCAGAACCTTAAAGATTCGAAAGCATTTCTATTTTATGAAATATCTAACCTCCACCGTGTCAAATAGAGTGATTGGTAGCATCTCATCAATAATTCCTATATCCTTAGCAAATCGGTTAGAGAATACGACCCGTTGGATTTATCTCAAAAAATCGCATCGAAGCTCTGAGCACTCCTTGGAATAGGTTACGATGAAGGGAGATGGAAGAATTAAGACAGACGTTAAGAGAAGCTGTGTTACGGATCAGAGATACAAGGAACAGAGCTCCAACAAGTCCACAATATATGTAAACTTGAATGTTTCTATCTTCTTTAATATATGTAGCGACATATTTCAACGCTGACTGGCTTCTCTGAAATCGTTATGAACACATCCTCTGTGCTATTCAATTCAGCCACCTTACTTATAAAAGGCGCTCTGTTTTCTTCCACTTTTGTCCTTTAAAATATACACTTTGGTTATTTTTTTCAATTTCACAGAACGCATTAGTATTATAGTTGTGTTACCAATATTGCAGCCAAAAGTCTGAGCCAGAAAATAATATCTGAACTAGGACATTTGACGACAGAAGTAGGAGTAGCCCGAGGCAGTTGGCTCCAGCAGAGATATATTTCCAATAAAGTGACAAGCCGATATCGCCAGTCGACCTTGCTTCTTCATGCAGTTGCTGAGCCACCAAAGGCTCACTTTCTCCGCTGTTGTTCTCAGAGCTGGATCCGGAGGAGAAAGTTCCATACGCTTTTTTGGGCTGTCGGAAGTGCGGTAATATTGGCCTTGAACTGGTAGTTCGGATTCATAAAATAACGCAAATTAAAAAATATGCATGGATATAATTTTTTTGAAAAAAAAAACCTTTAGCTGATATCTACATACTCTCTACGCCTGTCATATTGACGTCCATAGCTTTTCACAATCATGGGCTCATCCTCCCACTGAAACTCTTCAGGGAGAAGCGAAGTGCTGCTGGTCAAAGCGTTCATTTCCAGTAAACTCATCGAAGCGCTTCGACGAAAGCTGCCGGATGCGGTGTTAATCTCGTGACCCATTCCTTTCAGTTTAAAAGCTTGAGATGGATTTGTAATTTGCAAGTCATCGGGCTTTGGAGTGGTTTGCTCTTCGGAGCAGATTTTTTGTGCAAAATTTATCCCGCTTTTAAGCAGCTCCTTGTGTTTCCCACGAGCTTCTACTTTTCCCCGATTGAGAATAATGATTTCATCGGCAGGTTTGAGGAATTGAAGTTGATGGGTTACGAGAATCTTTGCCTTTTCTTTCAGAAGGCCGATTATGCAATTTTCAAAAATGTGCTTACGCTACTTCAGCATCTACTGCGGAAAGTGGGTCATCAAGTAAATATATATCCGCGTCTGCATAAACAGCTCTAAGAAATTATTAGCAGTAAATATTCATAAACGTTTTTACTTCCAATAAGTTGTTTATATTTCTAAAAGCTAAAAATTACCTTGCTAAATTTACACGAGCCTTCTGTCCGCCTAATGAACATAAAAGAAACAAAAGCGTTGAATTTGAGATTGATATAATCAATACATGTGCTCATGGAATGTCATTGCTGGTGTTTAACAGGAGTTTAAAATTACCGGACAATGACGTGCCGCGATCTCCAACCAACGTCATGTCTTGAAAAGGTAAAATTGACAAATCTCTGCTTAAAGCGCACGCTTGGATAACTCTGTGATATCTGTCATATTCATAATCTCGTCCAAAGAGGATATTTTCACGGACTGTCCCACTAAATATCTAAATTCAACAAAATTCACTTTATTCTTTACTGAGTAGAAAATTCAATACTAAAGGATGACATAAATAGGCATAGTTTATGCTACCAACCCAAGGTTCTTGGCACGTGTACACCATTTTCCCATCAATTTGAATGATTCCATTTGTTGCAGGAAGTTCTCGGAGGAGCGCCTGAAGCAAAGAAGTCTGCAGAAAGAAATGATGAAAATAAATATTAAATGCATGCTGCATTGAAGATCAAAATTTGCATACTTTTCCCGAGCCGATGACTCCAACCACGGCCAAGAGTTGACCTTCTTTCACGTTCAAGGACACGTTGTCGAGAGTAAGAGTATCCACATGTGAATTCCAGCGCGCAGAAAGGCTTGACACTTTGACATTAATTTCCTTTCTTGTCGATTTATGCCGTTGTCCATGACCAGTGGTCTTGGATTCAATAAACGGTTGAATCGGCGTTGGCTGCATTTCCCTTTCTTCCATTAGAAGGAATCGCTATAATAGTGTTATATTGATTTCGATAAGAATTTTAGTAGTCGGAAGCACATAAAGCAAGCGACACATTTATCTTATCAGCAATAACGGTATGAATAAAACTAACATGGCATTGGCTATTGACATGCAGTTGGGTCATAAGTTTGTATAACTTTACATACTTGCAGCCTACTGATGGATACCAGAGATTCCGCCAGTTGAGATATTCCGTACGGGAAAAAGAAGGTCATAATCAGACGGACGTTATTGAACAAAGATAGAGTCACAAAAACCTAAAAAAAATGACATAATCTGAAAGCTGTCACATGGACTTCCTCTTCTCAGAATAAGATTTTTTTGTAGAAACCTTCTCCGCATTCAAGTAATTTCCTGTCAGCACATACGTCAGCAAAGTTATAAATATGCACACTTTCGACGAAATGTAATAGCAACTTAGGTTTATAGCCCGGAGGATGGTAGTCTTTCTAATAAATGACACTTCATCCCTGTAAATTGAAAAATATGTCCGTAATAATTTTTCCATTGATGAGTTTTATGTAAGATATTAAACTATGTAGCACATTTGTCTTACTCTCTCGAGTCTGCAACTAATTTAGCAAATGGCCATTCCCAAGCATACATTTTGATGACCCTTATTGCATTCACGATCTCACTCATAATGCGAACCCTTTTGTCAGTTCTTTCTGCAACTTGCAGCCTCAGTGTACCAAAAAGTCTTCCCATGAAGCCTAACAAATACATTTTTCAATATTACTTATTGGCGTAAACATTTCCTCACGTTGGGATTATGACAGTTTTATCATAAACCAACAAATAGGAAAGTGTTCTACATTTGAGTTGGACATCATAAACTCATCTCACTTACTTTGAAAAGGAACAAACAAGATAAGAATAGCTATTCCAACAAGACATGGCCAACCGTAGTAGCCCCATAATATATAGGTCACTATCGCCAACTGGATAGGACCGACCCAGAGGTAGTGAAGAAATGTGACGAACTGATCAAAGCGATTGACGTCTATATGTATGTAAGGGGCAAAATGAGAATTCCATGAAATCATTTAGCTAATTTTTATCAGACTGGACAAAACTTTTATCACTCAAGATGATACATTAATACTGCTTTTTTAAGTACACAAAGATCAATCATACCGTTGGCGAGAAGATTGACCAGTTGACCGACATTAGTCTTTCCGATTGCAGACTGGCTTAATTTTAATGACTAAAGAGAAACATGTTCCAAGAAGTGTTTATTACTGAATTTGATCAGAACGTCATAAGATGGTGTGATGACCACTTACTTTTCTGTATATTAATGATGAGCAAGCCACTCGGATATTCATTCCGCAACGTAACACAAAGAAAAAGTAAGGGTGATGATGAGCCGTATACAAGGCTAAATTGCAAAAAAAAAATCACATACTCACGTCAACATCAAAGCGCATGCCATTTTGTAGAAATGCTTTTTATAAAGTGCAAGTGATAAGCACTCGGGTGCATAAGTTCAGTAACCTGTTGAGATGAATAACCCAAGCGTAAACAAATACCCGGAGATATTTCCGAATTCTCCAGCACAGTACCGGATTATAAGACCAAGAAATATTGGTTGCGCAATTCTAAAATTAATTTAATTTATTATTAAAGTAGCTTTTCATCAAAGTTATTAAGTAATTGTAAAGACTTACTTGAGAACACATTCTTCAAAGAATGCAATCAACCCAAGCACGGCGTACTGCCAGAAAAAAACCTTGACCAATGCTTTCAATAAACTTGGACTTTTTTGTGACTTGTCCTTATGAACTGAATTCCATTTTTCATTTTGTTGAATTTGCTCCCTCCAGGCTTCATCGAGACGGTTTCCAAGATTCTCAGATTTGTCTGATGGGGATAGTCTGTACAAATCATGCAGTTCCAGATCCCTCTTAGAGCCAAGGCGGAAAAAATTTAGGAGCCAGCTACAAAAAAAAATGTACAGTAACTCACTAACTCTTCATGTATCACAATGATTCTTTAATAAGTATTACCCACGAGTAATAAGTTTTTACCAGAAAAATACTTTGGAGAAGAAATTTGCATTTTCTTGTGGGGACGGTGGTAAATCGTCTGGATTCATATTGATATAAAACTTGCTTGCTAATATCTTTGTTTCCTTCACTAAAATTTCCGGACTTAAACCACCATTTTTACTTAAATTGTAATACAAAGTGCAGAACGAACAAATAAAGCTACCCTGATTTGAACTTCAAGGAGCCTCCACCTGAACAAGAATAGAATTTTAGCAGACCTTCTCAATTGCCTCTCAAGCTCACAAAAGCGATTCCCGAGCGCACACGAGGGAAACTTCCACTTTAAAATTCAGAGTGTAAATGAATTAAATGTCTGAGAGACCAAACGTTATTCATTCAACCAAATCAGCCCCCTTAACCACATGTTAAATGAATGAAGATAAGAGGAAAAACGTCAGTAGCCATACAAAATAATTTTGTGAGAGCGAGCTTCGTTGTGAGTTGACCCCTGATTACTTTGTATTATTTACATTACTTCACATTCGTAGTCATTGTATAAGTAGGGAACGCATATAATTACGCGTTACAAGTAACTAATTGTGACAAGTAAGGCGATTTACATGGCATGAAGAACTTCTCCACGTAAATTCTTTTAGGAAACGATGGACTTTGTAAGAATGTTATTTACAAAAGAGAAACTGAAATTTAAGAAAATATGTAAATGCCTTTACCGCTTCACATTTTTAAGGTACGTACATTTATGTTACTAGTTTCATTGATGAATACTTTAAAATAAATATGGCCTTTGCACGTGATGATCACATACAAGTATACCGTTGTGGTATAAGAGCAGCGTTTGTTTTAAAACTTTGTTTGCTCATGTTCCAGCCTAGCTTTGCTTCAACTTAATCCCTTGCACAAATACAGTAATAATTGGGTTCAGACTTTAGACTAGACCATTCTGGATCAAATGAACTAAATGCTTATTGTCTCACCATTAAAGTTTCATAGATAATCCCAGCGTATAGAATACAAAAGTATTTCTGCAATTATGTGCTCCGTGGTGTCGCCGGACTAATAACCGGTAATTTTGCTAAGTTTGATGACTTTTTTGCATAAAAATTACAGAAGCGATAATATGTAATTGACTTTGAAATCTCTTGTTTATGCCGGCTGTGGCGTAAATAACTTTTTACGTGTTTAAATCAACATTTACTAACTTTAGCTGCATGTGCGTGTTATCAGTGTCAGACGTGAAGTGCAAAGATATAAGCCACACCGGTCTCAGGTAAATACACGATAAGCAACCTGGCATGTTCATGTAGGATTTTGTTATTTTGGCTTATCTTTCTTTATCCAAAGCCATGGGAAACTTTACTAGAACAAATATGCAGATATGCAACATTTGACAATACTTTATTACTACCACTACTCGTCTTTGTATAAAAAGGCGAACATTTCAAGCTGTTTGTTCAAGCTTTGTAATCTTTACTACAAGAATTTGAGTGTTTTATTGGTCTGTCTTACATTACACACTATTTTTACTTACATTTGATTTTCGTTTTTAACTTGATAATTTTGTTCGTAATGTTTTCTTGCCGTTTCTCTCAGGTGAAGACTGGCTGCGTCGCCGACGTACGAAACAAGTTGATGCAAAAGACCCTCCTTGTTTTGCAGCAGAATATGTGGATGGTCATATTCCTGTTTCGACAGATAAGGAAAAATAAAAACAAGGCACTTCAAAATGGGCAAATGCCACAACAAGCCGATTGCGTAATTTTTTATCTTACTTTCATCGAGCCTTTTTCCATTACTAAAATCTTGTCACAGTCCATCACAGATTGAAGACGATGTGCAATCAACATCATTGTTGAATGGGGGAACTTATCACGAATAGTTTTTTGAATGAACGCATCCGTTCTGTAAGATATCCAAAAACATTTCCACATGAAATAATTAAAGATACGCTATACATATCCGATCGCATATCGATCAATATAAAAGTAGACATTGGAGTTAACAGATAATGCTTACGCTGGATCAACATTAGCTGTGGCTGTTGGGGTAATTAAGAACATTATTTGCAAATGTAGTATCTTTCATGCTTCTTTGATTCATCCAAAGCTTATCAAAACTTTACCCTCATCCATCACAATTATCCTGTTCTTCCTGAGAATGGCTCGGGCTAAACAAATTAGCTGTCTCTCTCCAATTGAGAAGTTAGCTCCACCGTCCTCCACGGGTTCATCTAGAGCATCGATTCCATCCTTAAGATGTACGTCTTCAATTACCCTCCAAATTTCTTCATCTTTGAATTGATCGAATGGATCCAAATTGTAGCGCACTGTGCCAGAAAACAAAACTGGATCTATGGAATGAAACGAATGGTCGTTTATAAAGGGGTCTGTTGACTGTTGACTTATATACATGTACAACATTAAAATCTTGTCAGGTTTACCTTGCGGAATAATGGATATTTGAGTTCGTAGATCATGTAGCCCAATGTCATTGATCCGAATTCCATCAATGTAAATGTCGCCTTTTGGTTCAGTAAGCCGAAAAAGAGCAGTTATGATGGAGCTTTTTCCTGCACCCTGAAAATTACATATTTGAGAACAAATTGCACATTTAACAAAACAGTTTTTAAAACGGTTAAATGTTCTCACTGAGTAAAGTTCGTCCCTGTCCCTAACAAAATCCAGTGTCCCTCGGTTTTTGTGCAATTTATCCCAGTACCATGTCTCTAGGGGAGGTTTACCTTGCGGAATAATGGATATTTGCGTTCGTAGATCATGTAGCCCAATGTCATTGATCCGAATTCCATCAATGTAAATGTCGCCTTTTGGTTCAGTAAGGCGAAAAAGAGCGGTTATGATGGAGCTTTTTCCTGCACCCTGAAAATTACATATTTGAGAACAAATTGCACATTTAACAAAACAGTTTTTAAAACGGTTAAATGTTCTCACTGTTCGTCCAACAATTCCGATCTTCTCTTGGGGCTTTATCTCGAAGCAAAGATTTTTCAACACATCATTGTCTCCGTAAGAGAGAACAACATTGTTAAAAACTATTCCCCCTTGACTTGGCCAACCGGGTGGGGGTTTGTTACCTTATCAAAAAAAAAGTATCAAGAAAATGTTATTTCCCTTAGGCGAAGCAGAAACACTTATGCTTATCAAAGACCTAATTCATTACTTGGTTCACTCTCCCACGCCTTTTCCGACGGTAGAACTGTGTATTCCAAAGAGCGGGCAACACTGG
>JAHZMY010000480.1:0-13796 GCA_027743915.1 Seira sanloemensis
ACCACAAATGAAGGGAAGTGGGCAAAGTATAAATATACAAGCTTATGCAGATGAGCCGGGCATGAATAGTAACATGTATTGAGCTTAGCTGCTGGAAAACAGTTGAGCGGGAGTAGCAAGTCAGGATAAACAACATGCTTTTTTATTATCATTGTTTTTATTCGCAAACTTTTGTCGAAATATTCCCAGAGAGCAGTTAAATAAAGTGTGGTAACAGTTGTTACTTACTTTTTACTTGAAAGGACCGTTGTAGGTAATTAGTGCATACCTCAACTATCTTTTCTTTTGAGTGTTACGAGATTGGGTGGTGTCTTGCATCAATGCAAAAATGCCTTTGGTACATCCCGAAAGCGTAGTTTCTTTCAGTTCTGAAGATCCTGTAAGTTTCATAGAATTTTTGAGGGAGTTGACGCAAGCTAATTACCATTATAGCCATTTATCGTTACAAGTTATAGGTAATAATTTGAAGCATTTTTATGGTTTTCAGTATCATCCTGCCAGCAATTTGCTAAATCGAGAAACGTTTCGGAAGTGGAAATGTAAAGACGTTGGGGAGAAGGAAGCATTTGTCATCCTCAAGTTTGAGAAGGCCGTTACAATCACTAATATCGACATTGGAAATGATGGATCGGCCTTAATTGAAGTGCTGGTGGCAAGGTCAGGAGGAAGCAGTGAGCCAGAATTTGAGGTAAATGACAAACTTTAGTATATCTATATCCTATATCTACGATTTTTGTAGGCTTTGTATTATTTCGACACAAAGCCAGAACAGTACGGTGTATTTTTATTGGTTCATAATGTTCATCTACTTTTTACAATAATTGATCAGGTCATTTTAAGCTCAGCGCTCTTCATGACTCCATTCGAATCCCGGGAGGGTAAAAACCTGAACGGAGTGAGAAACTTTTCCCTGCACTCGCTCTGTAAACCGGTAGCTGCTCAAAAATGGGATTTGGTGAAAATTAAGCTTTCTCAGCCCTTTAACACACATATCCAGTTCGGCTTAACGTTTGTCAGATTTACGGCAGCACCCGATCCCAATCAACCGCAGAAAATTGGTATTTTTGGAATGCGGAAGGCAATAGGGGGTGACAGTGATGACGAGGACGTTAGACCAGGACTTCTGTTCACAAAACTGGCCAAATCGCCAAAGCAAGAATTAGGTATGTTTTAAAAGAATCACACGAGACGAATACAACATGCGCCCAAAGTAAAATTGTTACCTGAATCTGTTTAGGCATGCAGTCATCCGTTAAAACAAATGCGAGTGCAAGCACGAACGCTGCCATTAGGGAAACTACCAACAAGCTTGTGACAGCCTCCAAATCTTCATCTGAAGATGAAGTAAAAGGGTTATTACAAGTGTCTAAAGTTGACCTACCGGCGTCATCTTCGTCGAGACTCGAGCAAGTCCAAGCCGAATCAACCAAATAGTCCTCTATTGCTGAGCAGGAAGCAGTTGGAAGATGAGCCTGGCAAGAAAAAAGATAAAGAGAAGAATGGTATGACCTATGTGTTTAATCGACTTCTTAACCACAGCTGAAATACAAGGGCTTTTTTCTTTAGGTGACCCATTTGGTAACTTTTGCCAGTTTAAACTGAACCGTCGTACTAGAAAACAAAATATTGTCACTGATTCGCCATGCGATTAATTGAACATATGCAAAATTCAAGGGAAAACGTTTCAAAATGCCTTTTACAGTGATAAGGGGGAATATGAGAAGGCCATTTTTTGGTTTTGGTCCAAACGACGTATTTAAAAAATAGGAAGGTGGTCTACTTGTTCACCTTTTCTTGGCTACATTTTGTGACACCGCAGCAAAAAAGTACAGCCTTTAATTAGCAGGGCAGAGAAATGAGTTGCTCGTTTGCAAAAAATGACACCCGTAAACTGTACATATTAAGTTGGAGTTTTAGGATCATAGAGAAATTCATAAGGAACATTTTGGTTACCACATCCTTAGTTAAATATTTTCAGTCCCGTTCAAAATTATTGCCTGTTTTCAGTTTCCAGCGTACTTTCATGATGGATTAGTTTGTCCCGTGCCAACTCCTAAGTGATATGTACGGAATACGGTCTTCCTACGGACATCAAAAGCTGTTTAACCGTTTATTTATTTATATGAATTGTGGTCATTTTATGTCAGGAGATCCTCAAAACGACTTTCTCATATTGCCCCTTAGATAATTGATTGAGGATTACGTACATTCAACTAAACCGTATGGCGAATCAGTGGCAATCTTTAGTTTTGTAGTAGAGCTCCCCAGTTTTTACTGACGACCGTTACCAAATAACCAAATGGGTTAACTTTAACTTAAGAAAAATACTTTTGTACCACATATTTATGTAATGGAAATTTTTCGTTTCACAATTGGCTTTTAATTTTTAGGAAAGCCTAGCAGTACCACAACAGCTTCAAGTCATGCATCAAAAACTACCAGTTCGTCGTCCCCAAATCCGGGTAAATCGAGCAAGAAAAGGGCCTTAAGTCCTGACCCAAGTAATCAACAAAGAAATGGCACTGGTTCTCCAAGCACCAGCAACAACAAGGCGACCTCGCCAGCGAAAAAGCAAAAGACTACGAAAAGGAAAACGAAGCCTTTCAATAAGCTTCTTGAGGGGGTCATATTTTCCATGAGTGGATTTGAAAATCCGCTGAGAGGTCAACTCCGAAACAAGGCAACTGAAATGGGAGCTCGCTACAAGGCCGACTGGGATGGAACTTGCACGCATTTATTGTAAGTAAACGATTGTAAGCTTTAATTATTAAGCAGTAATGCGTAAGTCCCTATTATTATGAAGTCATCCTATTATTTGTGTCGTCAATTTTTTTTTGAAGATGTGCCTTCTACAACACTCCAAAGTTTCGTCAAGTAAAGAGTTCGGGCAATGGCGTGATAATTAAAAAAGATTGGATTGAAAAGTCATATGCGGACAGATGCCGTTATCCATGGAGGAGGTAAAATTACTTTATTCATCATACATATGTATAATCGATCGATATACGAAAAGTACTTAACTACACGCAATTCGATTTCATGTTTCACGTAAAATTCTGTACAGATTTTGCCTAGACAAAAATGACAAGGGCACGGAAAGTGAAGAAGAGATTTATGCCGAAAGTGATGGTGAGGACGAGGAAGTAATTGATGATGAAATTGAACCGTAAGCATGAATCTATCATTCCATATTTTAGTTAGAAACGGGTACATTTACAATTTTCGTTTCTGTTTAAAATTGGAACAAAAATAGGGATAGTGAAGTTAACAAAACCAAAAAGAAGCGTGCGATGGTTATGGATTCGTCTGACGAAAGTGATAATGAAAAGAAAAGCAATAGCGGGGAAAGCAAGACCGCGTACGATGCTGATACAGATGTCGATGAAGACAAAACGCCTGACATGTCTCCGTCGTTATTTGAGTCAAACTCGAAAGCTTCTCCCTTCTTTGAAGAATCCAACTTTTTTATTGGGCCCTTGGGAAAATCAACGGAAGACTCTTCTAATTTAGAGGACATGATAGTTAAGCACAAAGGGTAAAAATCTACAATTTAGTATGCCAAAAGTAAAGTGCATCACCATCAAACTGCATTTTAAATGTAACTTATTTTACCTTTCAGTAAACTAGAAAAAAAGCTCTCAGATGGTGTAAATTATTACGTATGCCATGACCGAAAGTGGGATGACGATTTTACAAAATGGTCATTTAGTGTGATAAATAACGTGTAATTATATCTTAGGCGCTATCGGATAACCCCAGCTTAATATTCGTCCACAAGGCCTGGATTTTGGAATGCCACAAAGAAGACTGCTTGGTTGACACTGGTGATTTTATTCTTACCCCGGACTAAAACCTATTCTAGCTAAAAATCGTATAAGTATAGCATAAATATCTATTTGTACTTCAAATTGTTGATCGAACAAAGTATTTAACTTTTTTTTGATATATCAAGTAAATACAAAGATTTTATTTCACTGCTAAACGAGTCGTGATTTGCCGTTTTATTTTAATCTATGCATGAAGACCTTGTTTCACAATACATTTTCAATTTCCTATATTTCGTTTTTATAAAAGGGTGTTATTATTTTTGAAAGATCCAGGTCATCGCCGAAGTACAATAAGGTCATATCATTTATGTTTATCAATTTCATTATCAATGAAATAATCTTTTTATTGGAATTTGGTACTGCATAACTTACTTTGGCTTGCTCAAGTATTATATTTCTATTCTAGTTCATGCTTTCTCCGAAAATATGTTTTTCGTGGAAAATCCCACCCAAAACATCTGAATTTGAAACGGGATCACTATCATTATACATCTTGTTTGAGCGTTTTATTTCCCCCTGCATTCGAAGTTGGTTTGATACAGACTGCTACATATATTTGAAACACTGATATGACATGAGTTTTTCAGTAACGTCAGAAAGACATCCAAAACATAAAAATTGTCCAAATTCCTTTACATCCGGAAGACCTATGTAAATGCTTATAAGTAAAATAAAGTTCTTTGATTCTATTCTTTCGAAGAAAATACAATAAAAAAGTTACAACAAAGGTGCAAGTACGAATCAAAGAAAGTACTAGACATGTAGGTATGTAGATACATAGGTATGCATATTAGTTTAGGTTTAGTCTGCCGGATAGACGGAATAGATGACATTTCTGGGGAGAAATGAACCTTTACGTGTCGCAAGCGTTTTCATCATTCTCATAAACATTATGTACATTAATGCTCTTTTGAAAATCGGATTGAAGTACAAATCATGTCATTCTTTTTCATCTTTTCTTTGAATTGAAATTCATTTTTTGTAATAGACTTATTTTTAGATTCCTCTATGATTTTTCTCAAAGATGACATATGACTTTTCCTTTTTGACAAACTAAATAGAAAAGCAGGGGACTGGAACTGACGTCAATTAAAATTTGGAAACTACAAACGTACTTAGATTCATATTATGACTTTAATGAATTTTAAAGGAAGGAAGGTACATGTTTAAGCCTATTTCACATCGTGAGCTCTAGAACACGCGAATTAACTTTCGAGCATAAACATGCTCCGAGTCTGAACTGGCAATAATCAGCAATTTGATCCGTTCAGAATTTCACCTTTTTGGAATTATGCTGAGTACTCTAGAATTTGCTGTTAAGGCAAGCAACAATTTGGAATCTTTAGTCTAATTTTATACCAAATTTATGTGCCTTCGTTTTGCAGACAACATGACAGAAATATTTTCCAAAGAAATACACTAAATGTCAAGTCAAAAGTTTAGGCAAGAAAAATGTCAGTGTGTAAAAAAGAGCATGGCAAGTTTAAAACTTTGCTTCTAGTATACATACCTATATCCATTTTAAAAACTTCTATCAATACATCTCCTCCTAACTGATTAATGGACCTGGGTAAAGCAAAACTTTCAGTTTTTTCCTCACAAAAGCTTTTGGGACTGAAGGTCCAAAAGGAAGGATGAGAGTTTTTATACACTAATTTCAAAAAATTAGGAAGTCTCATCACGATTACAGGATCCACGAGGGAGTTTCTGTCCAACTAAAAACCTCAGGAGCCACTCTTCTTGCTTTCTTCATGCAATTAAGAAATCTTTTCGGGAATTCTCCCTTTTTCTTCACAAAAATAGCAAGCGAGCCTAAAACCACATGAGAAAAGGAACAAAAGCGCGTGAGGTTTTTGTCCCAATACATACATTCTTGGTGAAAGGTCTAAACTTTCCACACACACACATACACACTTGATTGAGCTTAAATATAGCCAGACTTAAGTTACATCTATAGTTGGGAAAAGTTTATCGCAAATTCATCATGGGTAAATAGTACACCCTTGGTATGTAATAATGCAATTAGCTGATTGTCACACGTCCTGCGCAACTGACAATGAGTGAGCAATCCTCGTGGTAATAAAAAAGATCAGCGAACTTTTTTCCTTTCTTTTCCATCCTCTCTCGTACTTTTCGCTTTTTTTGTATAGAAAAAATCGCATCATCAACGTATCGTTACGACTTAGGATTTGATAAAAGAATTATGGGGAAAGTTTGAAAGTTGAATGTTGAAACGTAGTAGCACAACTAATATATAAAATACAAGAGAGTGAATTGAAAAGAAGAACGGTTTTGTTCTCTCTGATAAAGAGCAAAGTTTTTAAAATGTGGCTAGGGTACACCTTCTTGTCTGAAGAACTCTGCGGAAGCAGCAGGCAACTGCCTTAAGCATTGGTTCTTCTCTTGGATTTATGCCGGGGTATTTCGATATTGCACACAGGATTATCAGTGGAGGTAATGCATTCATCATCAGAAGCCCTTTAAGGAAAACTTATTAACATTATTAATAACCAGTGGCTCAGGGAATTTTGTAGGTCTCAGAGATCCTTTGGTGAGCTGTGCATCTTCATCATCAACTTTCGCAGAATGAAAGGGTTTACCAGGGTTTACGAAAGAGCTATTCCTTCTTCTGTTTCAATTTCAATATCCTATTCTTAGAACGTCATCCATAGCCCGGCTTTATGCCTGATTATTATAATTTAGCTTTGTGCGCATTCATGTCTATGTTCACTAAGGTATTCTTTGTTATATAGTACGTAGATCAATACAAAAGTCAAACTTTTTTTCAGATCAAATCAGCGTAAAAAGTATATCACTATTCGTGAATACGTGAAGTTAATTTGAATATTACAATATTGGTGGGGCTTTGCTATGCCTATGTCTGTAAAAGGGAGCTTGATATGCAATTGTAGAGAGGAGGAGATAACAATTTCTAAATAGGATTGCCATAAATTAAAACTATTTTACGAAACCACCAAACCTGATAAATTATTCGTGCTCGTGACCCTTTAGATTTACACCTTTGATTTGAGGTGGGAGGTAGCTGATGAATATAGGCTCATGTTCAAGACTTTCTCTTCTTCAAACTGAGTTGGTCACTCACATAGCATCTCCTTGACGAGGTTTAATTACTCCCTACAGTCGAGGTCATGAGCAACACTGTTTAATTAGTGATGAATTGGATCTCCTAGTTGAAATGTGACCAGTTGAAAAGACCAGCCATGGTATGAAAGGTGAAAGGAAAGTTCAATGACTATAATGAATCCATTCACACAATAAAAGTCGACACGACATGATCGCCTTCATTATAACTTTTCCCCAGCACAAATTCTAATTGGATCCTTTTGTGTCCAAGTCCCTCGCTCCGTGGGATGGAGCACAGTAAATCCTTACTGCCATTTTTTATTCCTTTCATTTCAAGCAGAGATCAATACGCTTCTTTCAGTACAGTTAAGTCTGACATTTTTCCCTCTGCTAAACTTTCACAAATATCGAGTCTTCGTCATTAGTCATTATTACTTTGTATCATATCGTGTGCGACTCATAAGAAGACTTTCTACATGATTAATTTCATTCCATCTGGTGAACATTTATTTTACTCGGATTTTCTACGTAATACACCTATTTCATCTCTTCTCTTTTTTTGAAGTAAGCTCATTATTATGTAAATCATTTTTGTGTTGAATCTTGGAATAATTTGGAGGAGTATTGAACGATGGAAAACAGGGAGAGAGGATCAAGAAGGAGAATATAATGATGAAGCTTACTCAACCTTGAACCTATTCGTTTTTTTTGTTTGAATTCCTGATAGTGTACATGGCTGCCTATGTTCGTGCTATTTGAGACGACTCTTCAGCTTGAGACTTTCTCTGCTTTCACTTATCAATTTTCAAAATGTCATTACTCATAATAATAGCTATTAGTACCAGGATTACTTGACACTGGAAAACTCTAATCATGTAGAGATATATGAATATTTAGGAAAATGTAATGTCTAAAGCGCAATGAAGCATCAAATCAGCTACCTAACTTTGTTTCTCTAACATAAATGGTTGTTTGTCAGCTCACATAAACACACAGGACGCTTTCTCTGCAGGAGCTTTCCATGCATCACTTCGCAGACGTTGAGGATAGTGATAATAGTTTTGCGAAATAGAATGATATAACTCGTGCAGTATTACGCAAAAAAATGTTTAAAACTGCCTCATTTTCTCCAAATGATCCTGGTTATTCCAGAATAATGAATACTTACGTAATTTGTGATTTGATTTCCAGTATCCTTTCATGCTATCTTTTTGTGGCCCTTTGGTTGCACTTTGGCATACAGTGAATGTTTATACATTATTCTCATGAAATTCCTCCTGTGAAGTCATGTAACTTCTCTCAAAAGCCTTTCCTTCTAAAAACAAATTTCTCCGGGTCCAATTTATCTTTTATCCTTTTAATCATTTTCCACGAATCTAGGTTTAGCAGAATACGTCTATCCCGAACCCCGTCGAATAAATTATTGTATTTTTGAGAAAGCCCGGAAATGCATAAACAGTAAATCTTCCTTCCCTGAGCCGTCGAGTTTTTTTTCCAGAATGGATTTATAATTCCCATTTCGCAAATCATTTGGCAGCTAAAACCAGAGAATACCTACACTGCTCACATCAGTCCAACAAGTTTATAATCTTTTTCCACTGCTTCTTCAAGCGTATATAGTACAGGGTCAATGACTGGAATTCAATTGTTACTACTTGTAAAAACACATTTTGACGCAGATTCATGGTCTGCAAGCTTAATCGAAGTTTTCGGTTGTTTGCGTCAATAAAGATGCAACACGTCAGATGGGATAAATTTTGAGATGAAGCACTTTCAATAATGCCTTATACATATACTTTTATACTTTTCTCCAGAATCTATTAAGATTACATACACTTTTAGAGTGCGATACGAAGCTGAATAAATTATGAGCAGATGAAGCCGGTCGAATCGAAATTGGGCTGCACCAATAACAACAAATTATATATTCGCCACACGAGCCGCTGCAAATGGATCAAATGATGAATGCACCTGTTTGATAAAAACACACAGGTGCGCCTGTACTGCAACGGGTTACTGAACCTATTTAACCCTTGTTAAGATGCTCTTATGTCCTTTGCCTGTCCGATTCAAGATGTTTAATGGAAACCTAAAGTCCCTCGCTAGACAAAATCAATGGGGAAAGCATGAAGTGAAAGCATGCATGCGAATGCTGAACAACTTTTGCTAAACTTGAGTTTTTTGTTTTTATCCTCCTCTGATTCTTCTAAACATTACTAAACTTTTACTGCCAAATGCAATCAATTGCTTCAAGGATGTTGTTGCAATTTTAGCTTTGTTTACTTGCACACGTGAATAACTTGAGAGAAAACGGGTGCATGCATATTTCAGATGAAAGTAGAAAGTATTAAGTTGGGCTTTGTGAAATGTCAGGTTAAAGGAAACGTGCTTTTAACTCGAGTTTATTTTTATATAAACGAGCGGAGTAAACTTTTCTTCAAAAAATTAAACTTGAGTGTGTGAACCGTTTCTCAAAATCTGGAATGGATATATGTACATATGTATCTTATGTACATGAGCTTCATCTTTCAGAGTAGGCCATGTATCGAAGAAGCACACTTGTTACGCCTTTACCAATCGTAAACTTCCTGATTGTTGACTTTGTATATTCTTATACACCTAAAAGCACTTGCTGCCAGACACTTCTAAATTTTCCAAAGTTTTCGTCTGACCTCTGGTATTCAAGTCGCTATTATACTTCCTCAAAATACATAGCAAAAGCAAAAGAATTTCAATAATTTAAGAATTCCAGACCAGCAGAAATTTATACCACTTGTCTGTCTCGCTTTCTTCATAAAAAGAGGTCCATTGCTTTCTCTTTCGAAAATAAGATACATAAATGTATAGCTGGGTTCGTATCCTTGAAAATTTTCAGGATTCACCATACTCTCAAATGCATACATTTGATACATTCATGAAGAATGAATTAAGTTTTGTTTCATTCATCAAAAGCAAAATACTTTGTCTCTCTTTGAGTTTCTTTCATTATGAAACACATGCTAGCTTGAATCTGTCAAAGCCACATTTTTCCTTGGCCAACTTCATCTATTGTATTCATAAATTCGTCCGAAGCGCCTAAAGCAACTCATTTCTTGGGAGATTATGTTTCATAAAAACGAAACTGGGCCTTCCTTGCGCATTACTATATTCTTTTGCTCGAGTTCACAAAGAGTTTTTTGTGGACAATATAATGAAACGATGACAATCTTGCTTTCTTTAGTCCATCATAATCATTATCATTTGCGCACATCTCATCCAAACGTATATTCTCACTCAAGTTTAAAAGTAGAAATGAAGAATCCCACACTGATTGAGAGAAAGTGAAAGGGAAAAAACTTGGCCACACTCCACAGCACAACCAAATCCATCCTTCCGACTGGTCCGCATTCTCCATTTGTCTTGAAGGAGTTGGCGAAGAAAAAAAGAGATTCGCAAGAATGAGACGTACGTAGTAGACCATGTTTTCCCATTTTGCATTTGGGCAATATTGCACAACACGCGACCTCTGCACAAAGCTAGAGCCTCCCTGCTTCTCACTTTCCATCAGCGAAAGCCAAGGGATAGTGGAAGAAGTGAAGAGAAAAAAGCGAAAGACTCAGTTTTGCAGAGCTTTTCCAGCAGTCAGTCTTACAGTCGGCAGATAAGTTGATGCTTGCCTGAGAAATGGTGCTCTCTTGCAATCCTGCGAAAGCTGGAGCTGTCCTGTTGCATTCTTTACTACGAATAAGAAAAGATAAAATTGATCTCTATAAACTTGTAGTTTTCTTTTTTAAAAACTATAAAATTAACTTAATCGACCAGAGTTATTTACCAACGTTCAGTGCACAACAGAAATAGAGAAAAAACTTGGTTTTGCTGCTGCAGCTCTTCCTATTATTTTAAGTAATACCGAATACAATTACATGTTTCAAACATTTTAAGAAGCTGGAAGTTTCAAAAGTTTTGGTTTCTTTTATGTGCGGATCTTGTAAAAAATCAAAGTCAAATTAAATGTTCGAAAGAATATTCCTGATTAGTTCAGCGTGTTCGACAATAGCTGAGAATTGTGACGTGTGTCACGTTGCCCCAACCCGAGTTCCATCCGAAGAAGCATTATCATACCGCAACCACAGTACATTTGAACACTTTAGTCGTTTGAGTAACATATACCACATACCTGATATAGTGATAATTAGCTGAACTTGTGAAAAGTTTCTAAAAACAAATGTAGTTTATGATACTGTATATTGATACAAGAAGGACATCAAAGTTATTTGTGTACCGGTCTATTCATTGAAAAATATGCTTATGAATATTAAATTAAACTTCTTATCCATTGGGCAATCATTTAATAAGGTATATTTTCATTTTGGTGGGTCCCACTTCCTCACTATTTTCCCTACCTATTTTTCGAATTAAAAACATAACAATCAATATCTTTTCCTTTTTATGTGACACGACATCGCTTGAGTCTCTCTTTCTTTCCCTTTGACTCTCGTCCAAATTGCTACCTTTTTCTTCTCCATTTTAAAAATTACAGTAAAAAATCAATTTGGCTCTCTAGATTATGATGATCATTCGTGTATGCTTCGAGCCGTAATCGTATCGTAAATTTTAATGGAATAATAATAGACAAGAGTGTGTGTGTAACAAGTGAGCAAACGACTTTTGCAAACGCACTAAAAATTGGAAACTTTTGTATTGTCCGTGTGTGTACTCTCCACACATTCAACTCATATTGGGTAATTGCACAGTAAATATTTATGCTCTTCATTTCCACTTGGCCCTCTACAAGACCGGAAAACAGGAAAAATTGACATTATAATAATTATTGAGCAAGGCGCTACATTGTGTATAATCATCATCCGTAACGTAACGATTATTATTCTGCATTCATGTTGACTCAGTTCTGCTGTCGCACGACCTTCCAATGCTATGTATATAACTGAGAATCGCGTTTAATTACCAAAGGGAACTCCTATTAAAAGTGGAATTGTGCATTTACATGTGCTATGAGCCATGTCCTAATGTTTCTTGAATATTGAGGAGTTGCGAGCACATTCAAAAATTCTATTTCGTCTCAAGTTAATCAGCACGTTGCCAGCGTTCTCCCGGTTTCTCAGAGTTTTGTGGTGTTTCACTTCGCTGCTAATCCTTTCCACTGCTCTGCATGGATGCACGGAGATAAGCAGTTTAATGAGAAGAAACCTTCGACGAAAATTGTCGCTCCAAAATAAACGGTAAGATTTCATAATACACTTTTGCTCAGAGTCGGTTCAGGACGATAATGACGGAACAATATGCAGTACAAAATAGTAATTAAATTTCTTATGAAAAAACAAACTTTACTCAAGCATTCCAGAGCTGCACCGTGTATACATATGTACAATTTAGCTCGATTTTGCAAATAATTGTATGTACTCAACCTTCATTTTCATGTACTTGGAACATGATAATGGTAATGGCACAGAAGAGCTATTTAAAAAGTAGTCTTTTGATGCAAAACTGAATACATGAGCTGAAGATAACGTGACATTTTTGGGAAGGAGAAGGAGGGCTACACACGACAAAGTAAACACGAATACCTTTGCAATGAAAACATCTATTCCGTAAACATAATAAAGTATTGAGATATTTTCGATTTTGTCTAGAAATGTAGCACAATAGTGTTTTTTGAAAAGTGACACATTGACACTTGACCTAAGCCAACGAGACTATCGCATTAAACATTAAGTTAAGACCGAATTAAGATGAGAGGAGCGTTTTTCGTTAATTACCCCAGTTATGTACTACATCGTGAGTGCATGCATGTAAGTATAGGTATGTACGTAGATATTTGTGTAGTCGATGCATTTCTCCATTCCCGATGATGCCTAATAAATTGATGTGAAAGCCATGCTAATTTGTGTACACAAAGGCAGTGGCAAAACGTGTGCATTATCGTTATCTCTCTTTCTCTCGGTGTTCACTGTTCACTTCCAAAAAAAAATTCGTAACGAACTCTAACCAAAACAAGCGAGTTGGATAAAGAAAAGTTCAACTTTCTCTACTGTCTTGCCGTACACGTTAATTGTTAATGTACTTTCCCACAGAAGAATCCTACACACTCCACATCATAAGGCATCTTTCTCAACCAACCGCCAGCATTAACCTCAACCTAAAAAAAAGTCTCTCGCTTACATAATCCAATAAAAGTTGTAAAGCCCAGAAGAAAGTGAAGGAGATCTCTTCTCCGCAGTATTAAAAAAAATTGTCTGGAAGTAAGTATATACTAGGTATACATTGAAGTTAATGAGTTGCCTACTGAATCTCAGTTTTCCCTGTGCCATTCCAATGTTCACATATAGCTTTCGCATAGCTTTCCAATTTCCATATCTGAGCATAAATAAACTCATTAAATGCTCCGTCTTCCGTTGATAATTCCTTGAAAAGAAGAAAGGCCACCGCCGCTCTCCTGCTTTCTCTAATGCATTTAAGACACTCACTCCTACGCTATCCGTTCACCTTTCAGCCTTTGTATGATACCATACATATTTATCTCCTCGTAACAGTCTTACTATTAACCGCCACACACCACGTCATCTCCCACAAAATCAATTATATAGTTTATGCAGATAACTTCCTCTTTTCCTCTCCAGTGTTTCCCATCAGATGCAAAGGCGGCACTGCCACACACACACAAAAACCACGAGCGAATAGGATTCTTTAGTTGCCTTAATCATTTTTTACCATGTATATTTTGCACCATGTGAAGTGAATCAACCTTAATGCACTTAAAAGTGCTTCCCTTTCTCTCTCACACATTCTCCACAAAAGTTTTCTCGGCTTAAGCCTTCTTCTGCCCCGCTAAAGATGTGTTATGGAAAAATTCAATATTTCTTGCGCTTCACGTGCTTTCTGAGAGTG
>JAHZMY010000481.1:0-12056 GCA_027743915.1 Seira sanloemensis
GCGGGACAGAAATGAGGATTCATAAAGACGCAATTTTTAGTTTCCAGTTTATGAGACTGACATAAAATTTGAGCACAAATCAAAACTTTACTTACTTTCCTATAAGCTAAAGGATGCGCATCCAAAAATAATGAATGCAGAAGTAATAAAGTTATAATTGCAGCTGTCAACTCAAGTGCACTTTCTTAGTGCAATAAACCATTTTATTTCATAAATTGACCTGAATATCACTTTTGTAGTTTTGAATTGGAAAGAGACATCCAGATGAAAGAATGCAAGTAAAAGGCAATTATACATAGCTGACAATGACAAGGACCAATTTGATCGATTAAACATACGGACACGGTTCAATACGACTGAAAACAAATTAGGTCTCTCAGATAGTAGCATGTCAGCATATTTATTTTTGATAAAGAACTGTTGAGAATGATACGAAACTGGCATTCCATTTCCCATTCCCAAAGGGATAAGTAAGATGACTAAAAGGGAATTGGAAAGAGTGAAAGGCAAGAAACTCGCAAAGACGCACCACATTACCAAGGATATGCTTAATTGTCTCCATTAAAAAGTTCAGAGTATGCATCAATCACAATCACGAGAGACGTGGAGCCTTCACCGGTATTCTGCTGATGTGGCTGTTTTATTATTGATTGATGCGCCGGGAATAGGATCACACTTTGATAATTTTTCATGGCATATATCTGTGTACCCAAACACCAAAAGCTTGAGAGATCTGTTTTTTTGTGATATTGATGTTATAGCACGTAGCAGGCACGCTATATTTACATAATATATATTTGATCTTGTACCAATTTATAAGAAAAATCAGCATGTGAAAGGAGTACAGAGTGCTTCAGGATTTTTGAAATTAAGGCAATGCTGGTTTTGAGCACTTATCCTCTAAAAGCGTCAGTGCTGAAGTTAAGGTCAGTTAGTATTTCAAGTTTTTAATTTTCCTCGAAGCGTTGAACGCTTATAAGTTATAAAGAAAGAAAAGTTTAGAGGAAGGAATATTTTCCCCGAAATTTATATATGAATGCATAATTTATCGACTCCTTTTTCAGCAAACTTTTCCATTTAGCAACATCTTGGAATTGCAGAATTAGAAAAGTTTTTGTCTTCTTGGTGAAAGGAACCAACTGTTTGCAAAATCCACTTTGTAAAAATGTCACTGTATTTGCCAAAGCATTCATTCTACACAACTCATACGGTCGAAGAGAAAAATGTGTGCTGCGAAGATAATGCTCATTGTTCAAAGATTTTTTCCGCATTTGTGGACTGCTCATTAATTTACATGCACAACTGAAATTCTAAAACTTTTACTGGCGTCTTTTGACTTCAAATTAGCCGTGAATGCCTTCACAGCACTTTTCCACTTCTCGGGTCCACGTCATACATACGTGGCAAACTTTTCTGGGAGATAGCAATGATGAAACACACTTGAAGTATTATTGGTCAAAAGATTTTTATTCATCCATCGCTGAATTTGACAAGAGAAACATTTTGTGATTTCGGATTCAGAGACAAGGCCGAATACCAAAATTCTAAACCACAGAAGAAGCCCAAGAGACTTTAAATTTAAAAAACTCAACTGAGATTTAACTGTTTGATTATTTAACCTTGCACAAGGCCAATGATCTCAAACATTTCACTGGTCTGGAGAAATAGAAGTATTTACAAGGGAGCTCCTCTCATTTTCAAAATTTATGCTTGTGAAAGTAATTGAAATCGATATAAAACAAAGTCAACGTAATTACAAAATGTATACTTCACATGAAGCCAGCTATACTTTCACTTTCATCAGCAGCCAAGTGAGGTTCCGCTCGGTTGCGGATGCCTTAAATTGACTCCATCCTGAAATTGTCTCTTTCTAATTTCTACTTTATTCCGAGGTAAAGAAGAACCTTAAAGTACAAAATTCTTCCACACGAGTTGCAAAGAATGTATGGCATTCTTTTCTCTTTAGAAAATTGAGTGATTTACTAAAACTATTAGCGATGCTATGCGCCGTTGATATGAGTTATATGAAGCTACACATCGATATACAAAAGCGACAGATACACGACGCAGACATCTTCTTCCCCTTACTCATCATTACCTTAATTCTGTCATATAACAGATTGAGATTGAAGCTGCAAGCAGGCCAAACTTTATTCCATTCTTTATTGAGGTGAGTCGGTGAAGCAAAAGAACTCATTGAGCTCCTCACCTAAATACCACGCACAAGTTTATATTGTAGAGAAAAGCAGGAGTTGGGAAATGAGAAAAAATAGACAGACACAGGGCAAAAAAAATCTCATTTGTGTTTCGGAGATTCCAATCGCAACTTTTTTCTAGTGTATTTACTTTAACTTCCATTATTCTAAAGCGTTTCAGGGAACGGCAAATAAAATACAATATTAAAAGTCTGTACACACTCTACACGTAGAGCATAAAATAAACTTTCACAACATTTTTAGCGAGTACGGTTGAAAGAGAAAGAAAAGTATATTACTGGAAAAAATAAAGTGTCACTGACGGGATCATGAAAAGAAAAAATGCCTCTTTCACTCTGAAATAAAGTTTCAAAAAGCTTAAATGGAATATATGTACATGTGGAAAATAGAGAAGGTTTTCTGCATGTAAGCAGTTTGCCCTGACTCTGAGCAGATGGTTGCCGGAATGGCATTGTAATGGCGGACCCTGCAGAGTTAACACAAAAACATTGTCTTTCCTTGTCTGTCTCTCTTGTCTTCCATTGGAAGTAGTAAAAAGACAAGAAAAAAAACTTTCTCCTCCACGAATCTCCCCTTTGGTTTTGAGCAACTTCTCTATAAGGAGAAGTAATGAATGGAAGGAGAAAGTTATGTAAAGTTGTAATTTAATATTAAAAGTTTCGAGGAAACATGTCAGAAATCTATTCTTATTCCGTCAATGTCACAAAAGCTCCATCCGAAAAAATATATAAAAACAATACAAACAGCGACAAGTTCTTTCCAGAAGCCTAGTAATTAAAACAAACTGTTTAGTTTTGATTGTGATGTGGTATTTTGACTTGACGTCAACACAGAATTATGGAAAGCCGCGAAAAATGTAAAATTATGCATGGAATTTTAACGACCACTGACAGATACGCGGAACTATCATTGTGTAGATGTGTAGATATAAAACAGTCATTTCCATTCAGTTTTTGTTTGGGCTATTCATTATTATTCTAATTTGCCAAACCTGTATGGTTACCACTACTCATAAAACTGAGCCGGGTTTTGTTCAATTTTTAACCCTCCCGGCAGAACATGAATCTGGGAAAAAATCACTGGCAATTATAAAATTCTTCTGATCTCATAAAAGACAGCATTATGCTAATGGAGAGATTGGCATTTGGTATTCATTGAAGAGTCAGCCCTTATTAAATGGTATCGGGGAAAACTGAAGTCGTTGTTAGCACACCCTTTCCATGTCCTACATACCTCAAAATCAATTTCCATCCCATCAGCTCTACTTTTCCGCACAGTTAGCACAGTGCCAAGTACAAGCGATAACACAGTCCTTCTGCCAAAATCATTGATGGGCGATAGTCTGAAATCAAGCAGTGAGAACAGGAGCAAAGTGCTTTTCCAAGTGTGAGTACAGCAATTGACCATTTAATCCAAGCTGTTGCTCTTTTCAAGCGGTGAAAGCCCCTATTACATTTCAAGTCTATTAACATGAGATTGAGTTATACATGCATGAGAAAGAATACAATGTAGACCCTTGTATTTGTTGGAAGAAAGGCGATTCATTCTAGTTAAAGTGTGCATTGAATTGGCCAGGTCACTTCAAAACTTTGTTTAGTTGCTATTGTGCCTAAAATGCTTTATATGAACAATAGAGTGCTCAAGCATGCCTGCAAAAGAATCCGTTCAAGTTTTTCCGTGTCTCTTTTGCATTCTTACAAATTATTATATTTACCCGTTAAAATCTTGTAATGGCAGGGAGTAATGGTTTGTTGTAACATGACTATTCATTTATTAGGTATGACGATGAGCTACATGAGTAAAAGCTTGATAGATGGTGGGGAAAGACGAGGTTCGCTAAAAATAAATTTAAGGGGAAATTATAATCCACACATAAAATTCACGGCGAGTGGAGCACTTTCACAAGAATGAATTTATTATCTCGTGTAGCACTAATCCGTACATAAAATTCATCTAGTACTATGTGCAGTACTGGAAAGATTTTTTATTGTCATCGAGTGACGACTGCTCAGGTTTAAAAATATTCTACATTTTTGTTCCAAGAATTACAATTTTGCTCATCCCCGACTAAAAGGATTAGAGTTAATCGTCATTTGCTCAGAGGTTTTTTGCAAGTTTTTATATAGAAAATTACTTGTATATGCTCTGCGTTCCCTTATCGTAAGTTTATTTTTGCCTGTAGGAAATGAAGGCAATCTACGCATTTAGGAAACGACTGAACGAGCAAATTTGGAAAATTGGAATCATTTTAGAAGATGAGCTCGAATGGAAGACAAACCGATTCATTTCCGATTTAATGAATATATGCATTCATAATATGAGAGGCACTTTGCTACCTTTCAATATTAGACCGAATAAATGAGTGGAATTGGTCGGCATTGGCTCGACTCCAAATGTGCAGTAATAATTAATCCAAAAATCCAAGGAAAAGGTCATAATGCTTTTGAATCTCTGTCTGATTTGATCAGTTCTGCTTGTTGCATACATGCATAAACTCAAAATGTGCTTTCATAGCCCCACTCATTAAAAAGTCAAGAGTGTGTATTTGTTCGTCCAAGCGTGTTCTATTTCTAACGTCACCAGTTCTCTTATTAAACTTTGACATTTTCAGGCGAACGTGGTTTTTACTTTTACTTCCAGATTCATTTCCGATTTAATGAATATATGCATTCATAATATGAGAGGCACTTTGCTACCTTTCAATATTAGACCGAATAAATGAGTGGAATTGGTCGGCTTTGGCTCGACTCCAAAATGTGCAGTAATAATTAATCCAAAAATCCAAGGAAAGGGTCATAATGCTTTTGCATCTCTGTCTGATTTGATCAGTTCTGCTTGTTGCATACATGCATAAACTCAAAATGGGCTTTCATAGCCCCACTCATTAAAAAGTCAAGAGTGTGTATTTGTTCGTCCAACCGTGTTCTATTTCTAACGTCACCAGTTCTCTTATTAAACTTTGACATTTTCAGGCGAACGTGGTTTTTACTTTTACTTCCAGCAAAAACGTCAATTCTGGATACATGCACATTTTCAAGTGACATATAAAATTGACATTTCCCAAAGAATTTGATTTATGAGATTATGTTTTATATTGGTTCACGTCGGAAGAAGGATGATTTATGAACCGGAATTCAGAATATTAGAAAACAATAACAGAAATAGTATTGCATATCGTCTATCTACGATTATGAAATACGAATGTATGCGTATGTGAATTGACAACTCCAAATCCAACAATTCCTGCCCTAAAGGATGTTCAGAAAGGAAATTGAAAATTCAGCATTTCAGGTCATGCTCATCTCTTCCAGCTATTTATGACAAAAGAATGAAAATACTTTGACTTGACATTCCACGACTCGATTGGAGAATTCTAGCTCATTTCAAAAAAGTAATTTTATTTGTTATTTTGCCACCTACATATTTACTTCCAAGGAAGTTCCAAATGTGAGTAACATTTGCCCTTATTAGAATTCGCAATTTCTCAACGCAATTTGTTTCCAGAGACAGGACTGTTACAATGTTTAGTGTACTACACCGTATCGTTTTCACTTTTAGTGTTTCTCTCCATCCAAAAGCTATTTTTATCCTTCTCGTCTACGTCTCCCAGTGTGAATTAATTATGTAATATTACTCCGTCCTACCAAACATTCTATTGAAATGCTTCTCATGCCTCTCGTAGACTAGTGTACATGTCAAAGTCAATTTTTAATAAAACATCCTCCCAGCGACAAACTTTTTTTAAAATCATGTTACACTTCTCGGAAAAAAGTCATTTCTACCCGTGTACTTTGTTGTTTTACAATTGTTAGTGTTGCATTCTTACTTATTTAATCATTTCCTTCCTCCATTTCTCTCTTGTGATTGAAGTTGTCACAACTCACTAGTGTTTCGGTGCCTGAGTACTTCCCAGCAAAAAAGAACCGAGAAAGCATTGCGAAAGTACTAAATAATTTTCACGATGTAAATGGATCCACTTGTTGTGCCGAAAAAAACCCTACTTGACTTTTTCATATAGGTACATGCTCCAAAAATAGGTATCTGATTTCCACAGTTATTGAACATCAGTACAAGAGAACACTCATTCAAGCATGTGCAAGTAAGCTGGCTAGTAATGGATATGAAACTTTCCATTCTTTTTTGTTTCTCTAAAACATTACAAGGCTTAAGAAAACATCGGAGAAAATAAATCGGATCCATGAGTTGCGAAGAGGAAAAGCTACTTTTCATTTCGTGTACTTATCGACAAAAAAGAAGTCGCTTTTCAGAACAGACTACTTTGTGAGCACACCTTTCCTATTTGGAAAAAAAGTCCGGTGGTGGGGAAAGATGGGAAGTTGTTAGTTGGGAGAAAGTACTTCCTCTCTCTGACAGCAGAAGCAAAAAATACAACATGTACAACAAATAATACTGGCTTTTCGTTAGCCTAAGTGAATTTCCCTTTTTGTACTTTTTCAAAGATATATCGGGCATTTCTCTACTTGAACACTCCATTTTAACCTTTTCCATGAGACTACGTAAAGTATGTAGGAATTATGTTTGAGAGAAGATTTTACGATAAGCAAAAGGAATTTTGCTTACTCCAACAACATAAAATAATCTATTTACACTTGAATTTTTTTTTACCTTTTTCTACAATTCTGTAGTTGTGATGCTCAACTCTTTTTGAGCCTTTTTTATTTCACATAAAAGTAAATTTTTGTCTGGCAATTTTGTGAATAACCTCCTTTTTCTCTCTTTACCTTCTCCCAGAAGGGGAAGATTGTGTGACATGCTTTCTCCAAAAATGGGGAATGACGTGGATGGGTTTGCATGTCTCCGGGACGTTGTGGAGTGTAGTTTACATTGCGTCAAGAGAGAGAGATGATAAGAAAAAAATGTAAAAGAACGGCAAAATATTTTTACGACCGGGTGTATTCTAGATTTTCTGACCATCATATTCTCTAAAAAATGAAAGTTGGAAAAATTCAATTTTAAGAAAGAGATTTGAGCGATGCATATTTCATGTGGGACAGATGAAATACATTCATATACATATTTGACTTGGACTCATCAAGCAAAAAAATGAAAAATTTGATAAACATTTTTATCCTTAGCTTTTGTTCAGACTGCATACCGTGAATTTTTCAGTGGCTTTTTGAGAGAATGAATGTAACCGGGGGCTCTTTTGTTACTCATTTCCCCGTGACAAATGTAAGGGACTCATCTACTTTCTCCGACTTTGTTTAAGAATAAAATATGAATGGAAAACTGAAAACTTTCACATGTGTAGACATATCAGATCCACCGAGAATTATAGTTCTCCACTTGGGATGCTGTATTACACGCACATACATCAAAATTCATTTTTTCCACCACATCAAAAGAAATTTTTGAAATATTACCAAAAAGAAGTGTTCTTCAGCTAATGTGGGTCATCATGAATTAAGTATATGGTGGCGTGTACCTGACATAAATCCTCAACGCCCATTTATTAGAGCCGTTCTTAATCTTCGTCAGCAAAAAATTCCTGTACATGTACTAAGCCTGATTACTTCTTTAAACCGGTAGTAATTCATTCCTCTCCTTGAACATAGGGGTCGGTTTTAGAAGAAAAGAAGGTTCTCGAAAGCGGAGAAAGTAATTGGTACACAAACATCTTAATGCGTTGCATCTTGCCATCCCATTACCATTTTACATCTGGTCTCTTCTCCAAAAAAAACCATCATCATTTCAATTTCCCTTTACAAAGTTTCGTTTAGCCCGACAGAAGGCCGGGCTTTCACTTGAAGTCGTAATGGATCTGTCATTTTGTCCATCTTGCGGACTCATTTTGCCGCTCCATCTGTTTCCCACTTATACAGCCCGTTATATAGTCCATATAGCACTAGAAATTATAGGGGAACTATCGATCTTCATCTGTTTCTCCATTAAAATGAATCATCTGTTCCACGAGAGCTGAATGAACGTCTTCGTAGAACAGAAGCGAATTATTATTTATTCGATAAAGAAATTGGATATTAAAGGACTCGTAAAACCAATCTTCTTACAACCTTTATCCCATTCGTACTTGGAAGCGGCGGAGATGTACGTCTGTCTTTAGGCATGTGTGCGCACTATTTTTGGAAAGTTGCGCTTTTTACATGCAACATCAAGGACCTTTCTCGCTCCAGGGCCAGCCTTTCCTTGAATGATGTATGTGATCTAGGAAAATTCATTTTTGTAGAGGAATGTACGCTGCAGAAACGAAATTCCATCATTGGATGAAACGGAATGACAATTTTCTATCGTAGTCTGAGAGGTTTGGCACGTATCTTTCTTTACCCTCTGTGCAATTTTTTTTGAAACGAAGTTGAAAACGCGAGCGCGAGACACGAAAAGATTCCTCTCTTTTTTGAGCGTAAGTGAAATCCAGACCTTTCAAATAGTTTTTATATTGCCTTGTTGCCAAAAGGGTTAAGAACTTGTCTATGCTTTTATTCATCCACATAATTTATTTCAGTTTAAATGTACCTACATTAAACTGGGGTATAGTAGTAGTAGTCCATTAGGCCGAGTCCAATTTGATGGAATGCCGAAATCGCATTCAACAAATGGCACAGCGTTCTCTACGTCTCTAGTCTCTGTGTTTCCCTTTTTTTGCAGAGAAAAACTTGACGAATGCCAATAATGATGCCTTCTTTGCGAATACTTTTTTTATCTAGAAAAGAGTGGATTCAACTAGGTCGAACTCGTGAGCACACGTTCCCCCTTTTTCTCTACTCAAGAGAACAAAAAAGCTGCCTTGTGTTAACCATCCCATGCATTTCCGGTAGTGAAAGTTTTCTTTTTTGATCTTCCCCATGCTCACCATGTGTGTGATGCCTGCACACGGTGTGAACTACTACAAAGTGAAGAGAGAAAGAGATATTTTTGTCTTGTCTACTTACTCTCAGTTGGGATTCGTAATGTTTCAATTTAATCCGCTTTCAGTTGAAAAACACCAACAAAAAATCCCCTTTTCTCAAAATATCATATGAGCTTAAGGCGTGGCAAGAGAGAGAGAGAGGGAATGTAGCAAGGCAAAAATAGTACGAGTGAAACTTGGTTGACATTATCAAGCCAACATAACGACTACCCGAGACTACTTTCCTATATGACTCCATTTGCAAATAGATTTGCAAAGAGAGTGCCTTTAGGGCGGAGTGGTTGCAACTGAAAATCTCACATGATTATGTAAGACCAAGAGTTTTCCCTCTACTTTAGTATAGCACTAAAGTGATAATAGAGAGGATTAATATGTCAACCAGAAAGAGAGTGAGAGGGAAAGTAAGACAAAAAACTTTTTGTATTTTCAATGTAGTACTCAGTATGTGTGTGTTGTGTAAAGCTCATGAAAATGCTGCTGCAAACTTTAATTAGAGTTTACTCTTGTATAACAAAGGAGATTGTGAGTAATCTGGAAAATTGCTTGGTTTACACTCCTCCCCCTTCCCTTGAAATATTTCTCGCTTGAAGAGGCAATAATTGGGCTGTTGGTGTGGATTTGGCAAGAGTTGCACATTTCCACAGTTACATTCTCAACTGTGTGAGTATGGCATCAAAGTATCTTTGATTGTGACAGTTGGACTTTTGACGATTTTTCATTCTTTACGTGAGTAGAGAGCAAGAAGAAATGCAGTTTTGCAGAAACTACATTAAAGAGTTGAATTATGCATTACATTTGTATCTTTTAAGTGGAAAAGAGGCAAAGTCAGCAAGCAGGAAGATTGGCATATGGCTGCACCAACAATGAAAAAAGGGTTTTCAAGCTGAAAAGCAGTTGAGAATTTTCACACGCGCTTTCCATACATGTATACAGGAAAAAAGTTTGACTGCCCACACAGAAGGAAAGTTTTTTCCCGTACGATGGATGAGTCGGAAAGAAAGAACAAGACAAACAGGAAATTTAGCTGTCTGGAGAAAAGCCTCTACTTTTTTCTTTCTTTCTCTCTTCCATCAGCATCAGCATACATCAGATTGTACATTGCACTCGGTCTATTTGTTCGGAAACAAGGGAAAGTTAGATTGTGAACAAAAGGAGAAGTGAAGCAGAGTGTAGGTATCTGTGCCTAAAGCACAGGAAAAAAGATGTACTTCTGTTCATTACGATACCTATTCATGTTAAAGTTAGCTTTAGCGTCTCTTTCTTTTATATTTTTGTCTGTGAAAGAATCTAAAAAAGAATAATATATGGAGTAAATGCTGGTGGAGAAGAGAGAAGAGAAAAGCGATTACAATAGAAAATTACCCTTTTGCAAAAAAAAACTTTTTGTTGCAGCCCTGTCGACTATGTATACCTGTGGCTCCCAACTACTTGTAAGGTAATCCACGTACATTTTAATTGTGTGATGCTATTCTCACAAAACTACGAGACGAGGCGGAAATCAATGGGAGAAAAATCAGACGGGTTGGTATTTCTTTCTTAAAAATTGGAGAGAGTAGGTACATATATATGTATAGGCATTCATTGAGGCAAGACGCCAGCAGAGCGCCAGTTGTACAACTTTAATAATAATGAAAGTGAGAGCGTGCTATCTTCTTCTCCTCTTCAGTAAAAATAGATTCGTTAAATATTCCAAGAAAATTTTCGCACACGCAAACCCTTTGGAATCCTCAAATTTCTTCATGCATGCGGAGACAACCCATTTTCCCAATTCTGATGAAGGAGCCGGAGAGAAAACCTGTAGATTGTAATTCTATGTGGGAAACTGGGGTTCATGGAGCGAGAGAAGGAATTTTTTTCCTCTGCGATTGTGAAGAGAGAGAGAGAGAAAAAAAAGGAGCAAGTTTTGGGCCAACCGTTTCTACTCCTTTTCTCTCTCCTTCTCACACTTTCCCTTGTCTTCTTGACAGGAAAAATATGTCTCATGCTCCGTTTCCCTTTGCTCTGCCATTTTTTCTGCTGAACTTCACCCTTATCCCTATATCGCGTATGGATTCCCATTTAAAGTTCCTTGCTTCCTTCACGAAGGAGGAAAGACAAAAGGAGCGAGATGAAAGACAAGCATGAAAAGGTACTAACGGATTTCATCTCCGTCATGTCCTTTTCTCTCATCCTTTTTTTCTAACGGTTTACTAACACAACGAAAGCAAGAAACACTGGGGATTGTTATAAAAAAAGAATGAGATCGGATTTTTTTTTCCCTTTTCAATCTTGTCCTACAGAAGGAACACATCCATCAAAAGCGTGTTTCAGTGAATTGAGACGATGTGGGAGCATAACTTGACGATTTGTTTGCGGTTAGTAATATGAATTTTTTCCTGGATAGATTTCAGGATTTTACTAAGACGCTTTCTGTGGTGAAGCGAACGCACATTTGTGACATATCGGTATAAATTGGATTTCAGCTTGTCCTTGGAATCAAATAAAAAATGTCGGCGAGGATATAGAAAAATAATACAAAATTGAGCATAGATGGACACCTCGGATATATTATAGTTTGATGTAACTGTCATTTTCAAAAACATTTTGCTACTTGAAATTTAAAATTAATTTCTGGACAACTAGGATTTTCAACGGAGGACGTTTGGTTTATTTCAGACTGCACACAATTTTTCATTATAATAAAATAGCATGTAACTGTAATTTTTTCAACAAGAATTTAGGATCACTCGAGTCGACTTGCATCACGTCTTGCAAGGTGCTTTTGGTCTACAAGGTGGCGGCTTGCAAGGTGCCTTTGGTTTGCAACAGCATGACGACTCGTCTGACAGCAACTTGTCTCTCATTTTAACATACGAGGAGGATGACGCCTCTAAATAATCCAAATCCTCAAAAAAGTCGTCACAAGGACCCTCCCTGCACCTTGAATTTGCTCGCATCATATTATCAAGCAAGTT
>JAHZMY010000482.1:0-17691 GCA_027743915.1 Seira sanloemensis
GGCTGGTGCAACAAATAGTGGTGATCTAAATATACGATATGCCTAATTTATTTTGATACTTTGGTTTCCCCCCACGCTCCAGATAACCTGAAGTGGGGTACCTTATTTTCCAATTTCATGGGAAGATAGAGAATGTGACCGTCGAAATTCTGGATAGGGCCTATAATGTGCTCCAATTGCTTCAAGACTTTCTTCCATGCCATTAACGAATTCATTGGAGGATTAAATGATACACTGTATTCATATACGGGAGCATCCTTAGACCTGACGAGTCTGATGAAGTTCGTAATACATTTATACCTAAAAAAAATAAATAAATCAACAATTTTAGGACTCATGCATAAACTGATTGGACGAAACTTATAGGTTTCCAAATAGTGGAAACTTACTCATTTCCCTGAGTTCCGACGGTGATCACTTGTTTAGAGTCTGAAGAACCTCTTGTTGGCTTTTCGACCTCTTCCAGTTCATCCTTTACTTTTTCTTGCTGGTCATTGCTGTCTGACACTGACTCCGGGGGGATAGGGTCTTCTGACTGCACGTCTGGCGTCAATGTCAGCTGTCCCTCGAACCGCTGGTGCCGCAATGAAAAGAGAAATATTAATATTTTATTTAATGTTTAAATAATGCAATATATAATGTTTAGTCTCATAACAGCTGCTTTAATAGATGGTTCCAGTTATACCTGAGTTAAATTTTGAATCGTGTACCCTTTCCCACGTCCTCTGGAGGTGCCACGACCAAGGGGTCGCGGAACTGCGTCTTCAGTTAGTTCCATGTTGATTTACGGTTTAGCAAAATCGCCAACACAATAAGTCCTAAAACGATCAAAAAGGAATTTTTAACCGACACTGACACTAAATTACTAAGAATCAAATTATAGTGTTTTGTGAAAGGATTTTTAAAATGTCGAATACTCACAGTTTATGTTTTTAACTGGATTTTTGAGATGACTTTTTTCCGAGCCTAACATCCACTATTGTACACATAGGTATCCATACACAGGTTCTCTTTGAGTTTCAAGGGCATGAGTCTGTCCCATACCCAAATTAGCCAATTATTCAAATCTGCTAATAATAATTATCGCGGCGACACTCCCGAATCTAATTATGTACATTTGAGTTATCAGTTCCATAAACGCTTGTGAGATTTTGAAAACGTTCATAAAGCGCATTGTGTGTGTGTGCATACAACAAAGATGAGAGCTTGTAAATTCATGAAAGCTATACATTCTCTCATGATAAAAGGTTTTTGATTCACTTCTAAGTTAATATTTAAATTCATTAAAATTTGTAATGTAGTTCAATAGTTAGCACCTTCAACAGTTTTTTTTTCGAAATAATTACGCACTTTAAATGAAAATATAACCACATACAACATAATATGGAGGGATATTCATAAAACAATCATTTTTCGCCTTTATTGCATAGAATATTTCATTGTAATTTTCTGTTCCTCAGTAGCCCATCGAACCAACTTTAAAATTTCTCTCAACATTATTATTAATTATAACATTTACTGGGCGTACAAGCATCCTTTCTTGGAGCTCTTCAAAGTTATAAGCCACAGAAGCACATTTCCTTGCATTTTCTGCTGCCATCTTCGAGTCATAAGGTCCAAAAACAATTGGAAAATGTACATTATTTGGTCCAGCCGATCGCCTACAAATCAATCATTTTAAATTATAAAAATGCATCTCAAATTTTACAACAGCATATATCGTTGTAATAAAAGCATAGCCATATTTTTTTGCAGTTACCATCGGCCCAGGAACGGCTCAAGGAAATCATCGCGAAACATTTGAAAGAAGACAAGCATTTCATCTTCATTTGGGTAAAAGAAGGCATAGCATCTCGCATAAGTTGTCGTAAACATCCACCAAACCGTATCAATGATTGGGTCCAAACCGATAAGATCCCCTCCTGCTTCCAACTCTTCGTCAAACTTTTCCCTAGAGTTGAGAATGGGTCTTGATGACCCATCTCTTCCAATATAAGAAATGGCCTACAAAAATATAGTTTTTTTTAAATTCGAAGCTGTGTCCAATTATCAACTTTCAATCAATTATCATTGGAATTTACGTATTCGTGGGCGTTGTTAAGTAAAGCATTCTTGGACATAATAAAAAATGTTTACCGATCCACAAGAAGTCTGAATCTGAATGGGCTCTATGCTGCTGGCGCATGTTTGCAAAGATTTTAGCAAATTGTTCCAAAATTCTAAACGAGTGTCATTTCCAGCACCTCCCTCGGGTGCCGCTGCCTGACCTTGTCCACTTTTGACCATGTAGTATAAAAAGAGATTTTTTGCCGCATTTAGAAACGACTCTGAAACAGCTTGATCCATACAGGTGGCCTTCATTATTAAAGATATCTTATCAATCACAGCCTTCTTCCAGCCCAGTTCAGATTTCATGTGTGACACGGAATCCGATGTCAGTCCGTATGCCATGTTGACGAAAGCCAGCTCCAAGATTCCCTTCAGTGATAATTCATCTGACCAAGGTTCTGCACCGACCCCTCCTGCCTCCCCACCACCAGAGAACGCAGGAACTAGGCCGCATATTTGCTTTTTGTAATTTTCATATTGTTTCTGATCAATATCAGAGTCGGAGCCGGCTGAAGCCGCAGCAGCCTTATCTGTTTAAGGAAAGCAGTTAAGCAGTAGCATTAAAAACTGTTTTGATTAGAATAAAGTAGTTTTGCCAGAGTAGAGTTACCATCTTGCGCTCGAACCACGAAAATGACAAAGTCGGTTGCAGCTATTATTACTATGATCCAACCCAGCACAAAATATTTTCCCATCTCTTTTGAATTTAAAAGAGCTAATCTCCAAAGAATTATTATAGGTGCATATGACGTGTCAAAAAGGTGAATATATATAAAGGTGAAATGTCGTGACTTTTGCTCAGCAATTTGCAAGAATTGTATGAACTATGCAGCATAAAATAGCTGCTCGGCTTGGGTTCATGGAACTGTCCCACACCTAGGCAAGAGCTGCCTAGTATTATAAAATCTTCAAGAGTTCCAAGAAATGAGTCATAATCCATTCATTATTTTTGACAATGGCTATTGACAATTGAATTTCTACGAAAAGGAAACTCAAATATTACCTCTATTACATTTTAATAATGCACAATACGTACGCACATGCTTATGAATCGCATGAAATTTAAGATTTAAGACCCACCGTTTAATATTTCCTTGTAAAAGATATGAGTTTGACATGTTAATTAACTTAACACGAAGTCGACAATTTTCGATTTCAAAGCTGACAGCTAATGTGTCAAACACGAAATCCAGGTAATTTGTACCCCTTTCGTCTATCAATTTTTTGCCTCAGTCAACTACTGTATGTAATATTGCCATTGATATGTATGACACTTTGTCACTGTCGCAATAAATTTCCTCGAAACGTGGTAAGGTGTGTAAGTATATGCTCCTACAATGTTATATGTACATGCCAGTCATATCCTCTTGTGTCAAGTTTAGTTTAACTCGAGCATCATTTTTAATGAGAACTTTTGCCCTTGGTCATATTGCCCCATACTGACATACAGGTGGGTGTTTGACAAATCATACACACTTCTTATTAGTGACAACAGCAGTTAAATTTGGTTTTTACTCGACTTGTCGAAAGTTCACTTGACATGATTTTTTTGCAGTTCCTAGAATGTGTGGGCAAGACAAGGATCAGATCACAGTCGAATTAGAAATAATGAGACCCTTACCCCAATCAGTCTTTTAATAAGGATTTTTTGGGGGAAAAGCAGTCAATACACTTTAAATGGACACGTCCTATTGATTTAATGAAGCGCGAGTAATATTATCCGTGTTGAAAAACATTCAATCATTCACTTTGCTCGAGACATTTGCATAATTTAAAAAACCAGTGGAGCAGTAGTTGTTGATCAATCAAAAACCATGTTCATTGTGCACAAAAACATCGCGTCCACCACACCCGTCTTACAACTGATCAGGTTCTTCTTTTGAAAAAAGGATTTGATTTCACCTGCAGAATCACCATCTTTCCCTAAAGTAAATATAAAGGTAATCTACTCTTTTACCGCTTCATTTTTCTTTTCCCAAACCTTATTTATTAGGCATGCAAGACATGATATGACAGAATAATTTTTACTCTCAGAGTTAAACTATGTATATGGACCAAATTTTATGTCAAAATTATGCTTTGAAATGGGAAAGACGCGAATTATGTGTCTGCTCAAGTAAGGTAGGCACGCAAAAACTTGAAGAGTTTTCTGATGCTATCAGCATGACTAGGGAGACTCCTGATGGGATCTAGAAAGAATTATGGGGTATAATGAGGAGGTAACTTTGTGTTACCGAGCATAGCTTCAGGAAATTACTCGGTGCAGGTAAAATAAAATATTTTAGCCAATGCGTTTCTACTCGTTCTCCTCGGTTTTCTTTAAAAAAACTATTTAATTTATTTGACAAGCTAAAAACACGGCATGGCATAGGATCCATTTCGTGCATGTACAAAGCAAAACATTTTGCAAAGTAAAAGCAATGTTCTAAATACAAACCTATAAATAAATAGTCAAAGCGCAGCGATTTCGACCTCACCTTGGCTTCCGTTAAATTTTCCAATCTCAGTGCAGTTTACACGAGATGCATTTTTAACTTGAAACTCTTGGATTTCAGACATTCCTTTGCCCAAACCCAAATTCCGACCGAATTAAAGCAATCTTTTTCAGTTGGTAGCAAAAAGCCAATCTTTATTAAGCACCTCTCAACTCTCAAGTCAACTAGTAAAATTGTGTGTAGAGCGAGTTAAGAGGGCAACTCTTGAAAAATTAACGCCACACACACATCACACAGCGTAGTAGCGGATGACAGGGCCCTGATATAAAATTGGGGAAAATGTACGCAGTAAAAATGTTTGCTTCGCAATATTATGTTTTCTACGTGAATATTATCTTACATTCAGTTTTTCCCCAGTTTTATATCAATGGCATTGGCATTGCTGCCGTAATGACCTTCTTCATTCTAAATTCTTTCTCCGTGCTTCTGCACATTTTTAGCCGAGTTATGCCGTCTAATCCAATGGCCATTTAGATGTAGTCATCGTAAGGAGAGCATGGAGATACAGGAGGAAATTTTTTTAAAGCGTGCCGTCGTCGACGACTACTAGTGTGCATGTTCTCTCTGTTCTCACTCTCCCAATTTTCCCTAGCCTTCTGTTTTTCAGCGTAGCATAAATACACGGGGAGTGCGGAGAGGAGAAGAGACACTCTCATTTCCCTTTTTACTTCATAGGGTTGGTTCAGTTGCCTCCTGGCCGTCACTCTGACTTCTCCTAGCTATTGTTTGATCCTGGAACATTTTTGACGTGATAAATTGATGTGTGCTACTGGAATTGTTCTTTTCAGCAAGAAATTTGAAGCTGCTCTGAGCAGTTTGTGTGCATTGTCTTAAATAAAAATCTTTACTTGGTTCGTCCTAAAGTTTATCTGTCACCAGTTTTGGAGTGGAAGGCTAAAAAACCAAGCTGTTGTATTATTAGTCTCAATTTGCCCCGGCGGATCACTAAAGCATTACATAGATTTATAATTTTCTCGAAATCTTTTTAAAAAATTCAAAGCTTTGTGAGAAAACTCAGTATTTTGATTTTTCTAGCGTGGGGCATCTTGATTGCAAGTCATGTTGTCTTGTCTCGATTACAGCGTTTATTGAGACTTAAATTTCAAAAGAAAAGATAAGATCTGATTGATCGTTTAGATCTACAGGTGAAGTGACAAACAACTCTTGGATTCTTTCTCTCAAGTTTTGCGCTTGATTTATACAAGATCCTCACTACACGCATTATTTAAAAAATTGTGGATCCTAGATTGTATGCAAAAAGAAAAATCCGTGTCGGAATTGATTGAAAGAGTGTTTTAAGCAAGAATTTTTCCGTTCTAAAATTAAAAACTTGAAATCTAATAAAACATCTCAAACTCCAAGAGAGCCATGGCCCGAGAAGTTGTCAAAAGAGGCACTCAATTTAATTAAATATAAAGAAAAATGTAATACTTTAAAGCGAATCTCCGTCATTCGCCACAATCAACATTAATCTACTCCCAGTCAGTGACAGAATGCAGAGAAAGATTACTGCAGCTAAATAAATCAACCGCGAGGAGCGCAACAAGGACATTTTATCTTCGGATTACCCCAAACTTCCTCATTAATCCAACTAGCAAAACGACTAAGACTTCCTGCATCCCGTCTTTGTTTGTTTGTGGTACTTTTCCCGTCGAGATCCTTCAGTGCGTCGAACCGAAAATTTGGAGATAAGGTGTGTATAAATACTACCCCGCATCCATTACGTTTTGGGAGATTCCCAGTTTAGTGCACACAAAAAAAGTCTTGTTAGGTTAGTATGTAGATGAAGGACGACGGGAGCGACTGCAATTGAAAACAATGCCAACCGCAATTCTTCTCCCTCGCCTCCTCGAACAAATAATTCAGCGCAAAGGAAAATATCCATGTTGCACTTAAGTACGCCATAAATTTTTCCATGTAAAACAAAATGCGAATGTAAGGCCTTCCTTCGCAACCTCAATCCATTTCCAGTGAAAACTCTGACAACTCCGGAGTATCAGAGAGCCACCGTCGTCTCAGAGCTTGTTTCTCTCTTTGTGAAACAATAATAAATGAATGTTTAAGGTATGGAAATAAAGCCTGAACACATTAATTATGTGTGATCTTCCAGTTGTTGCGCGGCTCCGAGTTTTTCCCCGTCAGCATTTCGCTGAAGACAAAAGAAAGCCACAAGCAACACCATCATCATCATCATCGTCCCTGAAAGTAATATACAATAAGTTTACCCTGTACAATAAAAAGTAAATTTGTAAATGCGGGTTTTTTTGCGGTTTTCTTATTTTTTTTGATGTGTAGCACATTATTAAAGAAGCACTGTGTAATTATAATGCATTCCAGGTAGGTAATCATTTACTGTCAAGTTTTTTGCGGCTTTCTTCGTCCACATCCTTCTCGTGTGTGCTATTGACTAATGGTCGGGGGATGGATGAGGAACAAGAGCAATTATGCCAAAACTGATTATATCCCGACGCGCTAGTGTCTAATACCCCCAAGTCGTACCTATTGCACAGAGGAGCGTTCAATAATTAACACACTCCAGGAAAAAAAGAACAAAACGGTCGTTCTTGGGTAAACCAGATTAATGTGCAGTGATTCCCGGTGTTTTTGTTTCGAAACAAAGTGACTGACTTGAGTGAAATGGTTTATACCATCAGACTCACACCTTTTCTCTCTTTTCCATATAATTCCCAGTTCGACACGCCAGTTTACCACAGGAAAAGAGAGACATTTACAAAGACCTAGTTTCCCCACACGCAAAAAGTATTTTCTCTTAGACAATGAAACCACGGAATGATTGTGATTTCCCCTGTGTAGAAAAGAATGATTACAACTGAGTGAATAATAACAATAACAATTATATAGGTAGGATAATAGTCATATCATCACATCCATATATGTAACACACAGCAAACAACGTTCACCTACAAAAAACTCTTTTCCTTCGTTTTATGTAAAGTCTTCATTTCATGTTTATTGTGGAACTGCTTTCGCTTGATGAACGGCAAAGGATCGAGATCGAGTCTCTCTCTCTCGTATTGTTGAAACATTTTCACTAATCCTCCCCATTATTCCATTCCCATGGTTTGAGATGAAGCCTGTTGACTGCTGTGAGCGACTGCCATTTATGGAGTGAAATTGCCTTTTTTGAAGTAAAGCAACCACCACCGCAGCAGCAACACCGGTATCGACATCATCAAACACCATCATGATGGCTGAAGGTAATTTATTCGGCAATAAAATTTACCTTGTCTTATTACGACGATTATGAAAGGAATGAGGATGGGATAATGCTTTTCGGAAGGGTAATTTTTATTGCGTACCATTTTTTCTCTCCTCACAACTTTTCTACAAGGAAAAGTGATGAAAACGCATTCATTTTGAACCTCATGCGGGTTCGAGCGTGGCACTTTGCTTGGGCTTCATTTACCTTTAGAGTCTCTTCGCATCACCTCCAACAAGGTCGTATCATTATGAACCTTAATAATAATTGACGAGAGTCGGAAGCTAAGCGGGAAGTTGAGAGCATTTATCCCAGAGGGGTGCCTACATAATGCATAAATCCTATTGCACAATATCATTTAATGGGAATGATAACGATTCCAATATTTGCCATTTTTATCATGCATCAGAGAATTTTTCTTTTTTTTAAATGATTGACATCCACCCATTTCATTAAAATATTTATCATTCACGGTGAATGATAGGAATAATTTATTGCAACTGACATGATTTATGATCAATAAATCATGTTTTCCGTAAAAAGCCATTGTGGGAAACCAGTACATCGATCAGTTAATGAGTCAATTTGTATGTCGAACGTCGACGAAGTTTAGGTTTAATTAAAAGGGATGATGATGATGGGGGAAATTCATATTCCGTTCTACAGTAATTTTAGAACACCACGCATTTCCTTTCTGGTTATAAATTTGAATGTCGTCATTTTCACCAAAAAACTCAAATAGTTTATGCATTATGTGTCACATGCAGAAACAACTTGTATAATTGCCAATCATTGCACATGAAGAAAACATTTTCATGCCAGACGGCTCTTGTCCCAAGCTCTTGTCTTGTATCCACCTCTTATCCCACCCACCAATTCAAATTCTGTTCCACTCCAACGTCTACAACAACCTCGAAAAATACTTGTACTGTGTCCAAATGGAATGCTCTTTTTAACATTTAAAAGGGTCAAAAGAATATCAAAGTAGTGACTTTCAGCCAGTAATTTCACAGTTTTTCTAAATGCTGAAACATTTTTCCAAAAATGTAATGGAAATTAAAGTCTACAAAAGTGAAACTATAGAATATAAGTCAATGCCATTTCACTTTTCTACTGAACACACAATATAATAATAATTAGGTGGTTTCTCGTCACTAGTAAAAGGAAATATATACTTTATTGTAAACACATTTTTGACGAAAAAATTATGCAAACCGTTTTTATCCTTTTAAGAGATGGAGAAACTACGCCATTATCTCATTATTACTTAGATCATCAAAATGCACAATTCATTACTTATTCAGATGTTTGCATGCCTGTCAGCTTTTAAACGTCACAACATTTTCCATTTTCACAAGTTCTGAAAAGAAAAACTCGAATGTTTTAAGTTCAACCTTTAAGTTCATTTTGATGGCGATGAGATTATTACTTACAATGTATGGGCTGAACGCTGAAAAGGAGTAGAAGCAGATGAAAAAATGGCAGGAGCAGTTTCACGCAAAAGCCAGTCATAAAAATGGAAATATGAAGTTGATGTGGGCCGTAACAACATTATCATTCTAGACCATGTGAATTCTCAGCATCCATCGCGTAACATTCTGTATGACTTATATGTTTCAGGAGAAACTGTGCATACATTAGCATGCTGAAAAAGTTTCGGGGCATTGAGAAACAATGCCAGATTTTTATCTGCATAATGTCTCGTGGTAAGCTCTGCTTTTTTTGTATCCACACACGAATCAGTTGAGATCAGGAGTAAAGAAAGATCACAAGATCAATTTTAAAAAGATTTGAGGAATGAAAGAGATTCTTAGGAAAATAGACGGTTTACGCTCTTTGACGTACTAACGACTTTGGAATGCCGATCAATTTCCCGTTTTTTTCTCTCTCTCTCTCATTCCTGTACTATTACAACGCCATATTTAGGCATTACTCTGAAGACGTGATTCGTTTTTTACGTGTCTCATTCAAATTCAAATTGTTTCCCATTCATTCATGCATCCTTTCATTACACAAAGTCTCGGTCTTTGAGTCTTCCCCGCATATTTCTGGAGAAGGGAAAGGAGTCACTCTGGTAAAACACAAGATGCATGAAAGAGCCAACAGACTTTTGAGAGTATACATGACAAAGATATGAATTTGCATCCACAGTCTGTCGCGTCCTTTCCTTTTTCAACAGAAAAGAAATATTTTCCTTAAATTCCATCAAGAAATCATAAAAGCAAAGACACGTTTTTACTACGAATGGCAGAATAAAGGGATTCATTTCATTTTCGCTTTAACCGAGTTCCCAGCATTTATGAAACTTGAGTTTGCAGCCACTCAAAATTCAATCTTTGATTGTACTGATGACACACTTTCGAGGTGACTATGTACTTACATATCTAATTTTGTACAAAGTGGATACTGTCATTTGGAAAATTAAGATTGACGCTTTGCTCAAATCAATTTTTTTGTGTTAGGCATCCACATATATTCATTTTTATGGTTAGACTCACTCGTCGCATAAATTAAAGTTGGCGAAACAAAAGAAAGCTCCATATTAATAGGTACATAGTTGAATCATTAATACCATAAAATATTTATAAATGGTTGTGACATTTTGCAGATTGCCAGTGCCTTGCTAAGATACATTAAATATAATAATTTAATAAACAAATGTTAAGCCTCAAATTGAGATAAAAGGTTCAAGATTTAGACAGATAACAAACACAAGTGTTGAGCAGACATTTCTATTCAAAAACAATTTCCCATTTTATACGTCTCATCCTTTGCAAAATACCAAAGTGCCCTATGCTAGCATATAATAGAAACGCAAAAGTTTTNGTAATAGAAACGCAAAAGTTTTGCTTGTCTACGCCAACGACTCTTTCCAGCGGCGGATCGATTCTGATTCCGCACGCATTGGCAATGGTACATACGTCCTTTAATCTGTCGGTGTCAGCCTGAGGGATCTGAAACAGAAAATGTTGATATAACATCTGCATTTCATCTCTTCAAGTCTCAAATAATCAAAGTGCAGAGACTAAATGAGGATAAAGCGAAATGCATCTATACAAGTAGATGGCTGGGTTTAACATAGGACTGACAGAACAAGTTTCTCAGCAGGAGTAATAAAATATGCAAAATAGGTCTGACACAAGAAAGGTCGATCCGGGTGTTATCAAGACTGTGTGAATGGGAGAGAGTTGATTAAACGGTTTGGCTATTAACTTGTTTTCCTAATTACTTCTTCAGTTTGAAAACCTCTCCATCGGTAGTAGAGATTACGGGATGATGGAAGCATATAAAATATGTACAGAGTTCCGCATTTCAAATGCTGGAAAATTTTTCAGCAGAACAAACTCAGTCAGTCCTTTCATTTGTTCGCAGCATGCACTTACTTTGAAGAATCTGCAGTTTTGTTTTGCGCAAAGGTATTTCTTAAGAGTAGGTTGCTTTTGTTTTTGATCTCATTCTCAATTTCGTATGCTGCCATTCAGTCGACACGTTCTAAACCATAATTATTTCCCTCCTTTTATGGTTGATGTAACTGTGCACGTTCAAGTTTAGAACGTGCTGTGGAAGTTTTTCCCTTTTAAGAAGATTCTAAAATTGAAGGTTGCGTCAGCACTACAGTCTTTCATGTTCAGTCGATTCGGGTATTGGGTATTAACGTAACTGATTACCGAAACTGGAGCAGTTTCTTCTGCCAATTTTAATTACGCTGTGCATGTGCAATCTTTAAAATTTTATACCTTTCTTTTCAGTTACAATGCCTTTTGTATTACAACCCTGATAAAATAACGTAACAAACTCATTGTGATTGTTTCTAATTAATGAACGCTCTAATTAACTCCAAAGTGTTACTGCTAAAGCAATTTTTTGTTGAAGTAGACAAATGCCTAATTTACAATAGTCCAGACCAATATTAAAGCTCGATTGTTGGAAGACCTATTACTTTTTCTGCATTTGGTCAGTTTGATAAAGATGCACTGATGTACATTCGTAATTCGCACTGTCCCGTTGATTCTAATTTACTCGATTGATGCGGATTGTTAGTAACATGAATAAAGAATGAGTAGCATGAAGATTACGAAGGAAATCAGGCGAGATGCATTGCAATCTCAGACCACAAAACTCTCGTCTTATATTAAAAAAGTTGCAGCTATCTCTAACTTAAATTGCTTATTAGCTCTCAAAATGATCTAGAATGCAATGCGCTTTCCATAAAATGAATACGTTTCATTTGTCCCCAATCTCTTCAAAACCATGATTTTGATAGAGCCCATCATTTTTTTGAATCGTCTGTGACCTTGCTAAGCTACTGCCACTAGGATATCTCAGGTTTAAACTCCACCACATTTCAACTGACCAAGAAATCTAACAAAAGTAACTCAAGTATGAGATAAAATCTAATGCTTCTGCATCCAAACAAGTCCTCCAGTTTTCAAGATAAATCCATAAAAAACTTTGAGTAGGTTACTATATTTTTTACACAACTCTAACAACACCCGGCAAACTGACAAAAGAAAAAGTGAATGGAAAAAGGAGCATGTGAAAACTTTTTTAAAGCCAACTTTTTTCCCCTTTCTTCCCTTACATCATTAAATTGATGCTGGGAAGGAACAGAACAGACTCCTTTGGCTATGTGCAAACATGTAAGTTGCATTCAGCGTGCGTCTCCACACAAAGTAATAATAACACTCGCAAAACTGCTGAACAAAGTTTAGTTCAAATGAATTTCGTTTATGAACGTCCTCCAAAAGAAGGCTGCTGTTTGTGTGATGGTGAAATATTCAAAAGTAAGAGCACATAGAAGCATACTCACATACATACCCTTGGCGTGTATATGTACGTAAATATATTTAAAATAAAAAATATTATTGCATTTATATATATGTATATTTGAGGACAAAAGTCGGTCTAAATGAAGTTATGCCCACAACGTTTACGAGTCTCGTGTGTAGGTGGTAGGCTTTGTTTAAGGGATCAATTGACGAGATGCTTAAGCCTTTTAGCCTACTTTTGAAATGAGAATAGGATCTTTAGGCATTTGCAAGAATCTCTTCAATTTTCACCATAACCATCAATCGGCTTTGCCAAAGATTTATATATGGTTTCGGCCTTTGTGCTTCCATATAAATGCACACCCACACAAGCCATTTACCCTGCGTTCATTTTTCGTCTTCCGGTAACCTTTTAGGTTATTAAGAATAATAACGTCCGTGTAGGCAAAGTACATTTTTTTGGGCAGCAAACACGGCAAATTGGTATTTCCAAAGTAAACAAATATTGGATGCAAGCTTTTACTCGATTTCTTGTCTCCAGACGGAGAGGTAAAAGTGAGAAAGCGTTTCTTGTCTCTATATAATTGGCTGTCATTAACCAAATTACTACTGGAGGCATATAATTTTCGTTCGAGTTTCGTTTATCACATTATCCTTGTAGCACACTGGGAGATATTTGGGGACCATAGCGAAAGAGAGAGGAGGGCTTGCTCAAGAGTAAGAGACACAAGGATGTGTATTCACGATTAGCACTAACGTGAGCCATTAGCTAAAGCGTGTTTTGCTGATTACGTCAATGGATAAAGCGTGTAATTTAACGACGACTCTTTGAAGATGAGTACACTTGTATATGAATGGGAGCGTTGCAACGCTTTAATCACATATTCAAAGAATTCGTTTACTCTAAATGTGACAGTCGTATTTAGCAGTCGGCAGTGTAGTGCCTGACTTTGATACGGCAATTTGCCAAATCGTGAAATGGACGTTGGTGTTTGCAGATTTCATGACTTTCAAAACTCACAAGTTTTACGTACTTGAGTAATACAAAGTACAGAAAAGAAAGTTTTGAACTAGTCAGGTTTTTGTGAATGATCCATGCATCCATCGTAGACAGAGACCACTTGTAGTTGAAGAGGAGGCAGAAAGAGGATCGCAGACGAGCATACCCCTATTGCATAAAAACTCTACATCTAATGAAATTCTTTATGCTTCAAACGTACGAAGCACATTAGCGTTAGAATTAGATTAAAACTTTGGAAAAGTTCAAGATCAACGGAAGAAACAACGGTTGTGCAAGTATTATTATACATAGCTTTTCATACACTGGAGACGGACGCCAAAAACAAAACTTTTGAGTCATTCTTGACTTTAAAACTATCCAGTAATCATCCAACTCCTTACACACAAACTTTGTTTGAATTCGCTTAATCGATCTAATTTAGTTTCGACTCACAGATTATTTCGAGACAAAGCACTTTTTCTCCAACCGCCTCAACTAGTAAAGCCATAGAATTTCGAGATAAAGTGTCGCTCAACCGTCGTAGATGTCATTCCTTATCTATTCCACGCATCACCAGTTTCGTTCTAAATTCCGGGAATTTTCTCGGCACAAAAACGATGAGCCAACAGAGCCCTATAATTTTATGTCCATTAACTAAAAAGGCGCTCACAGCCTTCAAATTCGAATCTATTGTCGCATCCTTCAAAGTGTAATTTCTCCTTTGAGTCTCTTCACTTGACAGTAATCCAACACTTCTCGACCTCCATTTCAAGCCTTTGCATTAGCTGAAGAAAGCGAAAAAATAATGCATTTTGCTCCACATTTCTCTTATTTTCGCTCATATCCACAAAGCTCACGCTACGCTGGAGATGCAATGTGTGTGGAAAGTGAGAGCTTTAGGCCTTACCGAGACGATTAATGGACACTGCTTTACCTCCCCTATCTTCCAGAGCTGTCTATCTCGGATGGGATTGTCCAGGATAGTAAAGGAAATTTAGATGGACACATTGCACAATCACTATGAAGGCAGAAGGAAAACGGGCTTTGTGTTATTGTTACAGGCTGAGAAATAGCATATTACCAGCTATAGTATACCCTCCCTTTGCACCGCCGTCTTTCTCTTTTAACCACTCTCGTTAAGTGGCTCTCATCTTGTCACTGATGAAACCTAGCATATGTAAGGAGAAGAAGAGAAAAACTTTTGATCTATTCTCCACCAGTGCCTCTACACAATCCACATTTTTTCCTCCTTTTGGCTATCTCCAATCTTAAAAAGAGCAATAAAAAGGTAATGTTATGTCTACTCAATAAATCATTTGGGTGAACTAGATTCATGGGACTGTGCACTCTTTCGACCTCGGAAAGTCATTTTCCGTCTATTTTCATTTCGTATTATGTAACAATAACTATTTGGCGGAACTCGAAACTGGAAAAGGGTCACACTAAAAGAAATACGACAGAAGAAATGTACAGGGCATCCTTTCCTATTTTGCTTTTGTAACATGGCTCATTCTCCAGATGTTTTGACGACAGGCGGCTTCAAGAGGAGAATCGCACGGAACATCTGTAGGAAATTTGCCAAGATTTGCTGTGTGCGTATCTATAGCCCAAGATAGTATATATAGCCATATAATTTATGTACAGTAAAGAATCTTGCCCATTCACTTTGTCGACGAATCAGGAAAATGCCCAAGAAAAATGAGAATGGAAGGGAAAGCACTATATTGGCCGTAATAATCATTTGGTCAACTCGTTTGATTCACTTACTTTCTCTCAAAACATTTTTCCACTTACGAACTAGATAAAATAAGCATATGTCCCTCTCGTCCACCTAACCCCTTTTTCTTTACGACGTAGCTCCCATTCTTACGTAATCTTTCCACCAAAAAACTCATCTTGGATTCCCCCTCTTAAATTGATTTTCTCAGCTGAAATCTCCGAATCCACTTCAAAAACGTGAGAGTGAAATCAAACCCATAGGGGATGTTGTGACATCTTTACTTATGTTTGCGTATTCCGTCTTCCAGCTCCAGCTCGTCCTTGCTCGCTCCATCTGAATCTTCAAGTCATTTATAGTGAAAGTCAATTTTTTCCCAGAGTCCATAAGCATTCGAGGTTTTTGAGAAGGGAAACAAGCATAGAGTGTAAAATTTTGGAACCTCATCCTCCTCCTCTAGACAACTATCAACATGTCAGACTCACTGGGAAAGAAAAGCAGAGAAAATTGGAATTTACTCTGGTGTGCAGTACATTTTGCTTGAGGGAAAAGTGGAAATTCAGAAGAAAAAACAACTTTGCTAGTACGTACTTTTCTCACATACATGTGAGTAACACGCAAGAAGCAGATGGAATGAATTTTTCATAGTAAAGCAAGTTTTTATAGAAGGCAGTAGTGTGTCATAGTCATTTTCTCTTATTCTAATGTTGAATGCTTAGTCGAAGGGTTCATGACGAGTTTATACCAATTATAGTATTGAGATTGAAGTTCAGTAGCTAAATTATTCTGCCACATTTTGAGCAATCGTTATAAAGCTATTCGCACCATAAGGATTCCTCTGTGCGCCATATTCCCAATTGCATTTTTGAAGATAAGTGCAATCAAGTAAGATACATACATATATGTAGGAAAGTGAGTAAGGCAAAACTTTTGGAACTCGTATGAACATCCCCTGACTGTTTCACATGGTGCATATTTTAACCAGACTTTTTAACATGGAGGAAAGGGTGACCCCGAAGGAATAAGCAACAAATAGAATGACGTTTAAATTTTGGGAATTGCTTTTAATATAAAAAATATTTTGTATTTTCAACAACCCCCTAGGCAAAAACAGGAGACATGCGGCAAAACTACAAAAAGACATATGCTTATCAGAGTTATTTTGTATTACGTTTTTTTGACATTTTGTCTGTACTGAATAACGCGACTAGTTTCTGTCATGCATTTTATCGTGGTAAATGCAAAAAGCGTTTTTCTCCTTGAATGTTTACACTTTCATTACTCTACGTCGGCGATAAGGTTGAGGACACAGACGACTCTAAAAAACCCGGTTGCGAATCATGGGGTGTACGTTGTTGCTCCGTCAAGAGCACCGAAAAGAGTGATGAGCTGCAAAGAAGATCCCGACTCAATGCTCGTTTTATTATCATTCATGCTCTGAATCTTAAGAGCCAGCAAAGTGCCACCAAACAATCAAGAGCACCGAATAGAGTGATGAGCTGCAAAGAAGATCCCGACTCAATGCTCGTTTTATTATCATTCATGCTCTGAATCTTAAGAGCCAGCAAAGTGCCACCAAACAGCTCTTTTCCTCTTATCACTTACAAAAATTGAAAAGTAATCGCTAGATTAAACCGAAAATGGAGATAAAGCTGTTACGTGAAGTAACTTGACCAGATCCTTCTCTAAGCCTAAGTGAAAATTACATTAGGATAATTGGAAAAACACTGAGGCAAACAATATAAAAAATGATGATCGTGAAACGATTTGACGTTCAAACTTCATCATCCTTTTTTCCATTTACGGTCAAACTTTCTGGAGATGCAAGCAGATGCTGACAAAAAATTTAAATTATGATTTTGTCATTTTTAGCTATACATACCTTACATGGGAAAAATTATGTGATTTGTCCTTTATGATTAACCACAAGATATGTCTATGTCCTCCAATTTGGCTTTAAAAAAGTACAGCCCATGATAAATGAGATCACTATTCTCCCGGGACCGAAACCCCAGTTTGACATATGGGATTATTACCTTATTTAAGCTTTATTGCTTACAACATCATTGATTCTCGTACACAGGAGAAAAATTAGCAGTTTAGCTCAAGTTTGCACAAGAAATTGCGTCCATTCTATATTTGCGAAGCATACATTCATCTTGCAAAGTGAGTAAAATAATGAAAAGCAACATTTTAGGCAAAAGTAGAATTCTTTAAAACAAGATATGATATATAAGAATAGTAATAATGTGGTGGGAAGCTTGCGAAGCAGAAGAACAAAGGAAGGAGAAAGTAACTATTTTGTAAATTCAAATGCATGTACGGCACCAACTACGCAATGAATACAAAAACCCAAACAGACACTGGCTTCCTCCAATCAA
>JAHZMY010000483.1:0-15580 GCA_027743915.1 Seira sanloemensis
AACCCAACTTTGTACAACAGAACAGGATACCTTTCTTTTTTATTCTTTCGTATCTGTAAGGCTCCTCGTCTCTGATTGCAGCTTCGTGGACAGTATGAATGGGCATAACGGTAGATGTAAACCCTGCAGCAACGGCGCCAGTGGAAAAATGAGCCTACAAACAGTCAAAACAAAAATAACTTGTACAATTTTTAATCTAATTACAGAAACACTGTTTGTTTACTACATAAATATATTTTTGTTTTACCGCATTGCCCTCTTTCTTCACGGCTGCTGCTTCTTCCAATTTTCTGGGCTTGTATTCTCGGTTAAGTTCGGCTATGGCGTCACGAGTTTCAGGGGCCGTTGATTTCAATCGTGCATTTGGGTCATGTAACGCTCGTTCAAGTTCTGAAAGATACAGAAATGGGATTAAATCATGGATGTCAAAATTAGACATTTATAAAATGACTTTTGTTACCTTCATCAAGGACTCTTAGGTTATTTTTGACATGATGAAATTCTGCCATATTAAACTTCTTTAGGTCCCTTGGATCCTGTAGAGTGATGATATCGGTTCTAGCGAATGGCTCATCCGTTAAAAGTTCCTTCCAATTCTTTCCTTTAATATTTAACTCCTCAATCGCCTAAAATTAGAATAAATGATATCCAACACAAAGTTTTTTAAGAGTAAAACTATGTATTGCGACACTAGAGCAAGAGAAAACATTAATGCCAATCTTACCTCATAACTAAATACGTTCCCAGTAGTTCTGATACAGACAATGTGACTATTCGCCGTGAACTGCTTGTACAAAACTGGACAGTGGAATTTGCCTTCAGCATTCTTCGTAAAGGTCAACTTGATACAGTGCCTTCACATCCATTTTCTCACCAGTGATGGGATTAACTTTAAACTTTTTGAGAAAGGGCACGAGTGCCGTCAACTCGAATATATTTCCGTGGCTGTCACAAAAAGGATTTTCAAAAGGCTGTAGCGATAATGCGCAATGGTCATAGGGTAATCTTTGGAATTCAGAGTTATCTTGCTGCATGCCCCTCGGTCGTTTTCCTCCATAGATGGTGGCCCACTCCGTGAAGGTGAGGTACCTGACAACACAAACATGCCAAAAATTTTAATATTAATTTAAAGACCAACAAGTTGCGATTGCACCGATTAGTTTCACGAAAATTTACGTACATTTTATCCTTTTGATGCTGCTTCTTCCCCATTTTGACAGACTTTGACTTAAAACACGATACAGGAATAAAGATAAGGTGCAAACGACCTGACAACTTTTGACTTCTCGCAGACAAGATCACCCAATAAGGAGACTTTGAAATCGCCCTAATGAATTTCTTGTCACCTGCTTCCTTCGCCTTAATTCACTGTTTGTAAGGCTCTTAAATTATTTATAACGTCGCTGGTAAATACACAATATCAATCAGTAAAATACAAACTTTCACTTCTCATTTAATTTTACGGACTTTTCTAAAAAAATGGAATTGGTATTTGATGTTTGTTTTGATTTACTAAACTCGTAGAGAATGAGAATTCATATCTTTGGGACTGGCCATTGAATTAAAGAGAAGCCCGCGGGTTGGGATATGCGTTACCATAAATGCACATGCATACCCAAATATTTTAGGTTCACATCAAGCTACTAAAAGCATGTGGTTTCTCTAAAAACTTTTAGTAAACTGAAATATTAACACGATTCCTTCATTTTTGTCTAAAAATTATAAACGTAAGGGCTTACACTGATTAGTTAATTAAGGTGTTGTATTTTTGAGTTTCATTTTAAAATAGTTTATGTAGTTTTGTGTATGTATGTATGTTTTTGGAGTTTATGTAAATTAAATTGTATTTATTTTTCAGACTGCGTCCTAAAACTTCAAGAGGGTACCTTAACGGAAAGCACGTTTATTTAAAATCCGTTATAACCATGCATCTTATGTACTACCGTGGGGAAGACGGCGAAAGGGTGTACACCCTAAAGGTAAGGTCACTGTCTATTCCCTTTAAGCAACGGGCAAAATCAGTATCTGTCTCATAAAATGCACAAATGTTTGCACATTTTCTAATTGTTTATTACTTTTTTTAAATTCCTGATGTAGAAAGTGGATCCCGAAGGTAATCCTACCAAATCTGCTCATCCTGCGAGATTTTCACCCGAAGACCAGTACTCCCGTGAACGCATCATAATTAAGAAAAGATTTGGCTTGCTAATGACCCAGAAGCCGAAATTAGCTGTGTAGATGGACATCTTAAAATCTTAATATAATCTTATGTTGTTAACATTATGCCATAAGTATATGTGTAGGTATCTTTTTTATTTGTGACTTTGTGCTATATATAAAAATGAAAATCAAAAACAAAAATTTGTATGATTTGCATATTTATTTGCAACGTAACGTTCAACTGTCACCGAATAACTTCGATAATATACAATTTGTTTAAAAAAAGAGGTTTGGATTTTTAACATAAATAAATAAGTAGGAGTATGAAGCTCAAACTGAGTTTTATATTACTGTATTGTGAGAGTAATTTAGACAGGAGACAATAGACTTTCATCATCACAAATAACAAAACAATTACATAATAGCTGATCTGATTGATTCGTAACAAGGCAATTTTGTTCCAATTTGTTGTACTACACTGGTTCTAATATGCTATAGCTTGGTATTATGACCTTCTTACCATAGTCTAATAATTTCACTCAAAATTTCCATCCGGCATAGGAATATGCTTTGCGTGATCGAACAACCTGCCTCTGCAAATGACAACTGGGCAGTCGGGATCAGAATCATCATAAATAACGAACAACCTGTTATCAGCAACAACATGCATCAATGCGACGATAAATATGGGAACGGACATGAGCTTTTCAGTCCTTTCCCCTATCTTTTTCAAAACCAAAAACATGAGATCCGCCAAGCCCACCGTAGTTTCTTCATCTTTTAAGGGCATTCCATTTTCCTGTTGATAAACACCAAGAGAATTAAAGTCCAATACATGCAATTTGCAAACATATAAAATGTAAATAGGTAAGCTTTGAATTACGTCGAGATCCAATTTTTCAGTTAACGTTTTCAATATTGACTTCTTCAAGATGTTCATATCAATCGGTTTTGGCTTTCGGCTGAAGCGAATCGAGTCTACTTCGGAGGCAAGGCTTAAGGGATCGTCATTAAGCAGTCCAGGAAGAGTCGCGGGGAATTGCCACCCAGCTTTTTTCAAAATAATAATGTGACCAATTACAACTTACTTGAATACAATATATAATAATTAAATGCGCAATTATTATTTAAATAGCAAACCTTCAGCCTCGGCTGGAGTTGATCCAAAAGGCTGGAAACCATCTTCATTCATTGGCTGAGACTTTAATGAAAAATAAATATTAGTTAGCCTACATTACATTAGCTGGAAATATAAAAACAGTAGAATCTCCAAATATTTTTGTGCTTACGCAAAAATCTTCAGCGATATCTCTTGGAAGTTCAATGTCGAATCCATCATCACCTCCGAGGTCAGGAGCGCCATCTAATGAAGCCCCCGACTGCTGGCGAGCTCTATTTCGTGCCTTCAGAAGATCCAAAATGCTTCTGTTTTTGCTTGTAAATAATCTGGAAAACAACAAAAACATTTGTAAAATCTACCAATTTATTTAATAAGTCTCTCGTTGTTGTTCAGCTTTCCTTACCGGAATATTGGGGGAACAAATTTTGGATCAATTTCATTCTGGAAATCCAGCGGGTCAAACTCATCATCGTATGAAGTGAGCTCCATCCCAAGAAATGGAATGATAACCTTTTGTCCGCTCCAGCTTTCAATAATTCTGTCATCAAAAATAGTGCGACCAGACTGGTGGTTCACATTAAACTTGTTTAACTTATCGCTCCAGTCCAACGTTTCAAAGTCGATACGTTTCGGCTCCTTGCGCAATTTATTTTTCTTTGCGCCGATTCGATTAACGGGCCATGTAGACTTTGGCCGAACGAAATTGGGGCCACACCATCCGTACTTGGATTTGTTGTCCTTGAGCAAGGACCTCACGCGCTGAAAGTATTCATCCAAGTTGTCCAGGGTGCGGATGTCATGGAAGGATACCTGAGGCACGTCAACGGCCTCATCACCAAAGCCATTATCACCTTCGCCACCAGAATCATGCATAAAATCATCTGGAGGAGCTTCGTCTGGATATTCAGCAGGTCGGTTGGCGGGGTCGTAGGCAAACTCAGCATTCATTGGAAGCAAAGGGTCGGCCATAGTTTCATCCCGAAGATTTTCAGCGGCTTTTAAAGGGCGACCCTGTATCACAACAAATCAGAACGAAACATTATTTAAAAATTCTCACGTTATATACTGTATCAGTATATTGCTGTTTTGAGTTACCCAAATGTCGTGAGTATCCGGATCAAATTTCGGTAAATGGTGAAACGGGAAAAAATCTAGCCGACTCATTTCATGTGCTATTCAGATAACAAAAAAGCTTATAAATATAAAACAAACCAACTTCATTTCATAGTATTCTAGATTTCAAAACTACCGTTCGCATATGCATCGGCAATGGTCAAGGGATTTTTAATATCATCCTTTTCCTTCTCTGTTTGAAGAGGATGGACATCTTCCGCTTCAAGAAAGTAGCTCAAGTAGTCAAAGTCCAAATCATCGTATATCATGTCGTTAAACTTTTTCTCCAGAAAGTTTCTGCGTGTGACAAACTTCACGTTTTGCTCTTCAAGACCTGTCAAAAGCTTGGCGTTGTCCTGTTCCACATATCGTCCACGCCTTTTGGACACCTTCTTCTTCTGCCTCTGCCTTTCACCTCGATCGCCTTCGTCGTCAAATTCACCATCGACGTCCATTCCTGCAGCATTCTCATTTCCTTCTCCATTCGCTGGCCCATTATTTTGATTTCTCCTTTGTTGCAGACTAATATCTGATGCCAATGATAAGACCTGGGAATGAGTGTTATCCACTCGGCAAACGTAGATCTTTGTACCAATCTCCACAGTGCTGGAGGTGAGATGCATATTAGACTTATCGTAATTAGGAGAATTGATCATTTGATTGATACAATCTAAAAGCCGGAGGCTGAATGCATTTTGGGGGTTAATTCGCTGTAATTGAAAAATAAATTAGACATTTAGCAACTTTGCACTCAATCGAGCTAAATGAAATATGAGATTGAGATAAATTGGTTAAACTTACATTAGTGTTAAACATCTGGCTACAGGTTTCGTAAATGTTCCGAACTTCAGTAGCACTCGCCATGTTTTCGGCACCACTGGCGCTGGTGGCCGTGGACGAGATCGATGACCTTCGGTTTCCTGCGAAAGAGACAATATCAAATCCCCATAACATGTAAAACTGCACAGTGTAGTCTGCCCTCACACCTAATTATTAGAATACTCTAGAATCAATAATTACCAGGTTCACTTGAACGAATCGATAAGCGATTTCTCGCCCTGGCTCTAGGAGCCACAGAACTTCCCTGCCCGTCATCGCCCTGTTGTTCCACAGGTCTTGGGGTCGAAGTAGGTGGAGGTCTATTTTCCGTCCCTCCACTCCGGGATGACCCACTCCGTCCGTGACCGTCCCCATGGGTAGAGACTGACATGCTTCCACTCTTGGAGCTTGTATTCCCTACAGCAGTACTCCCGCGAGGTCGCGAGCGATTCTCAGGAACACTCTCTTCTTCACTATCATTAAAACTGTCATCACTACCGTCATCGTCTAAGCCAACATTAAAGTCGGAAAGAACTTCTCGCTGCTTCTTCTTAGGAACTTTTCTCGGACTACCTTTCTTCGTACGAGTTCCAACTTGACGAACAACTACGTCTGGAGAAGCGTCGAAATACTCATCTTCGCTACTAGACATTATGGCTACTTTGAAGAGTTTTACACTATCGTGAGACTCGCCCACTAACTAGAAATATAACAAGTAGATAAGGAGCTAAAATTTCAAGGTACAGCTTTTCTTCCAAGGTCAATTATACTTAAGCTCAGATTTATCTTTCCAGTTATGATTTAACGCTACGGACAAAAACTTCAAATCATGCTGATAAATAAGTTGCAAACACTTTTTATTCAGTTTAGAGCTTTAGGCTGTTATAATTAGTTTAATATTTACCACCCTATAAATTTGTAATCGGTCAACGAACAAAAAAAACACTTTGTAATCCTGCAAACCTAAACCAAAACACTTGGTCACCAAACCCCACTCAAAAAAATACCGAATGGATTGGCGGACGGAAAAACAATGTAACTGTCACTTGTACATTTTCATTGTTCTCGCATCCCATTGGCCGATGCCAGGATCAACTCACCCCTACCGCTAAATGCTGTGTTTATATTAACCCTTTCTTCGTTAAAAGTTCTTATGTTGTGGGCTACTACAACTTTTAACAACAGCCTGTGGCTATTTCTGCTGGACTGGAAGAAGAAAGCATTTCAACTCAACTCACTCCACCACGCATCTTCACACAAAAGTTTTCACATGTGCATTCAAATGCAGGTAAAAATTACTAAAGCCATGGCTTTTTTAATAGCAGCAGCTGTTATATGGAAGAAAGCACTTCAACTCAACTCACTCCACCACGCATCTTCACACAAAAGTTTTCACATGTGCATTCAAATGCAGGTAAAAATTACTAAAGCCATGGCTTTTTTAATAGCAATAGCAGCAGCTGTTATGTAAATTTGGTCATGCATATAATGTGACCAAAATCTGAGATGCATGATTCCAATCCAAAAGAGTCGCAATTGTTTACATCCTCGTAATCGATCAGTTAAAATTGATCAATCGCGGATGGATACTTTTCCCCTTTCGTAATTTACGAGGATTCACGAAAGCCATGGCTGTTTTGTAATGATTTCCTGGATGATTCACCAATGTGATGCACAGAGACGAAAAACAGTTTATGTTATGATGACACTTTCACTTGAAATCAAACCAAAGCTGGAAAAGAAAGGTGTAAAGTTAAAAGATTAAATTGAAAAATAAAATTATCAATTAGCGTACACATTTATGTACGTGATCTTGGAGCAGGTTCGCTGCTGGAATGTACCAGAAAGAAAGAATATATATGTGGTGCCCGTAGATCTAAACACCTGGAGCAGGTTCGCTGCTGGAATGTACCAGAAAGAAAGAATATATATGTGGTGCCCGTAGATCTCCAAGTCGGAGCCGAAGTTGGTGGAGAAAAGTAGGTCAGCAGCGTACAGCGTAGTAGCAATAAAAGGGTGAAAGCATCCCGTTTTTGTGTGCTGTAATACTTAATTCCAGTTTTGGGTGAGATGTTCAAAAATACTTTCCAGAGCGGATTTTTATCGATTCTCTACAGCATCGGGAGTAAACCACTACAGATATGGGATAAAAAGGTAGATAGAAAAGGGGAAAAATCGTTAACACAGTTGGAAGCGTCACAGCTTTTCTTGGAATTTGAAGCATGTATGTCTGTCTGGGTCCTTAGACGAATGTCGGTTTAATTGGCTGTAAAAGACTGAATGATAAAATGAATAGCGTTAGTTCGAATTGCATGTGCATCAAAGACTTCCGCTTTCCTATCCCCAGTTCTTATATCTCGTTGTCTTCATTTTCTTTATCTTATCACATCCATGTCCTTTTCATATATCTTGTTCTAATCCGGTACTTTTATATTATTCTTTCACGATATCCACTAATCGTGTCCTACATTCTTTATCTTTTAAACCTGTATTAGGATTTCCTCTAATAATTAAGTTAAGTTAGTGAAAGGTGGGAGAAAGTCATTCATTGGTCATTTGACTTTTTAGAAAAGGTAAGGGTTCCGATTAATTGACGACGTATATTTATCAATTAGGATTAAACCAGTATCGTTAAATGTGTAAAAATTCCAATAAAAATCAGAATATGTTACAATAAGAACTATTCTAAATTCCATAACTGTCATAATAAGCTTATGTAAAACATATTTTTGCACGTATTGCAAAAATAGGAAAAGAGACAAATGTCTAGCAAACATAAATGATTATTTCAAAATCAAGATTAATATATGACCTATTACTCGGAACAGTAAATTGTATCACATAGCCCCAAACAAAACGATACTCACCCAAGTTTTGTTAGCTAGCACTATATTTTTTTGCTTGCGAGCAGATCGCTTTGAGAAAAAAGGATACGCATATATTTGATTAGCTATTACTATATAATTGGTCTTAAATCGTTTCAGGTACTGGATGATAAAAATGTGCGTCGAAGGTTTCGAGCTTCGAATTACCAGTCAACAACCAGAGTCAAACCTTTCATTTGTACTATGCCTATGAGGTTGGACGATGGCTGGAATCAGGTAAAATCGTGTGCCAAATAAGCTAATTCCGTCGAGTGATTTTGACAGCCATAAATTAGCACATTACCAGTGGCTCAAGTTTATTAATTCATATGTGTGTATATTGATTGAATTTTCAGATACAATTTAATCTAAGCGACTTTACCAAACGTGCCTATGGCTCGAATTATATGGAAACCCTGAGAGTTCAAATTCATGCGAACTGCCGGGTTCGACGGGTTTACTTTTCAGGTAAATATCTGAGCAAAATATAACGAAAAGATCAAAAAATGATTTTTATTATGAAGACATAATTTGTATATAATTTATCCGTTTTAGACCGAATATTAATTCATATGTGTGTATATTGATTGAATTTTCAGATACAATTTAATCTAAGCGACTTTACCAAACGTGCCTATGGCTCAAATTATATGGAAACCCTGAGAGTTCAAATTCATGCGAACTGTCGAGTTCGACGGGTTTACTTTTCAGGTAAATATCTCAGCAAAATATAACGAAAAGATCAAAAATGATTTTTATTATTAAGACATTATAATTTGTATATAATTTATCCGTTTTAGACCGACTATACGCTGAAGACGAGCTACCAGCAGAATTTAAATTGTATCTGCCCATTCAAACGAAGCCAAGAACGGCGCAGCATTAAAGCGCGTCATATCGTATTTTGAGTTTTTATTTATAAATTATAATTATCAAGACATACTGAAAAGAATAAGTGTAAATAGTATTTAGCTAGACTTGGTTTATTTAGGCAATAAGTTATTTAGGTTTTCTTTGCAGGAAATCCATATTCATAGGAGCAGGTTGATAGCTTTTCACTTTCTTATGAATAGGTATATGTTTTTAAATCAGTATTAAATATATTTTTTATGAACCAAGTGAATTGATTTTAACTACGATTATTAGCAGACAAGTATCTCACTTGCGGTAAAAATGTAATCATGCTATTATTTTACTGTTGTCCCATCCAACTCATCGCTCAACAATCTTGAGCTTGGTCGCCTGTTCTTATCCTGTTTAGTTTGAACAACATCCTTAACGAAAGTCAGCATGCGAATCAAAAAATCACCCGCAAAGAGCTAGACTATAAGTACAGTCTGGCTGACTAAAAATGACTGAATTAAAAATATCACGTGCGTTGGTCAAATAATAAATATATGTAAGACATAAAAACTTTAATTATTCCACGTATTTTTCGGATGACTGCAACTGCAAGTCAATTAAAGTTTAGAATATGAACTCACATCCTCAAAATTTTCTGCAGACTAGCTTTTGTATCTACCTATGTATGTACTAATAAAACTACGATAAGACCATGAAAGTTGTCTTTCTTCTTGTAAAAAAGGTAATGGATGAAATAGATATAAACTTGAACACTTGTCTTCTAAGAAGCGAATAAAGTCAAATATTTTCAAGCGAGGATGATTGCATTCATGTTAATTGTCTTGTGTTTCTAAATAAAATTATGCATGAAATTATGCAAAACTCAAAACTCTTGTCAGTATGAAAGAATTAATAATTATAGTGTACTTTGTGTACACTCAAGGATTCTCAAATTGAAATAAATTGCAAATTGATCTGCATGAAAACTTTATATGTAATTCGTTTTTTTAAATTTTTTGTTCGCATCTTTTATTAATATTTATATATAAATGAACGAATATTTTCAAACAATGCATTTTTATATTGGTAGGAAAACGCGTAAAAGTAGTAGCATTACATAGGTTTATAATGTCATTTGAACACTGGATTTGTGGCATGAACAATGTATGTAATCTTTGGCACATTAGGCTGAACAAATCAAAGTGGTCAGAATATATGCAACATAAATTTGAAATAGAGACATCCAGACATGCCTTGCTTATCAAAACTTATAGAGTAAGCCAAGGGAACTTTTAACAATTATAAAATTTTAATTCCATGTAAGGGAAAGGACTGGCTGAGCGGAAGACGAAGTAGTATTACATAACTCCGGATAACTTGTTGAAAGGCATAAAAATCAGCTTAGTCCCAAAACTATTCAATATACAGCTATAATAATGACTAGTAGTGAAATAACCGTTAAATGTAGCAATTACTAAAGAATAAAAAGTAAAATCATCAACATCATATTACTTGCACTATTATTGGCTTTAAAATTCTATCTGTACAAAGAAACCGTCGACTGCATCAATGGACGCTGCTGGGACGGCATCAGTGGCCTTTGCTGTGATGGTGTCATCTCCCTCTTTGGAGTAGGCTCTCGTGAAGGCTTCTCAGGGGGAGACTGAAGTTGAAGAGTGGAGGACATTGGGGTTCCAGGTGTACGAGGCTCAACACTAATTTGAAAACATAGAAGTAAAAATACCATTTCATCAAAACCTTTAATTTTTTATACATAATTCCAATTCTACAGTAATTTAATTTAATTTTACGCTCGAAAAATTAGTACAACTGGAATGTTGCATGAAAAATATTTCAAACGTCTTCTCGACTTGGGCATAAATACATGAGCCTACAAAAATTTACAAAACTACACGCTTTAAAACAATACGGGACTACACTTTGTACAAGTTTTTTTGGTGACTACAATTAACGGATCAGTTGCATTCTCTGCGATCCATTCTAAATCGAAAGACAAAAATGGCTCAAATGACGTGACTTACTTTTTCATCCTCTGAACAGTTCAGAGTCTGAACTCACAATGTAATTTTTCGATAAAGTCTTTCGCCAATTTATTAGTTGATTGTCTCGCATTTACCAGTGAAACAACTACATTGTCTCTGATTGCGTCTTCGAAATCGCGAATAAATGGACTGAAACGGGTAAAAGCGAATTTATCGATGCTCATATATTGAAATATCATTTGAGTCAAATATCAAATTTTTTAAAGGCATTCTATGATTTTAAACTATATTTGCTACGTGCAAAATTTGAGATTGTATAAAAAATTTTCGTACCTGGGTGATCGCGTACTCCGCTTGAAAATTCCTTTTACCTTATCCTTGATCCCCTTCTTTTCCTGGCCGTCAATGTTTGAATTCAAGGAGAGATCCGATCCAGCATTTGAAACCTGATTTATCAAGTAATCATTTATCATTTCTAATTAATCGCACAGCTCATTTTTTATTACATAAAACTAACTGCATTTGTTACCTGTGAGCTACCAATCATGAGTTTCTCCGCTCCAGGGGTCTCCTCAATACTTTTTGCTTTCACAAACTTTTTCATTTTCCCAACGAGTGTGTTGCTTTTTCCCTTGTCCAGTGTTGAAATTCTAGCAGGACGGAAATAAAAATCGGAAATGAGTAATACATCTGAGTATTTGTGTTTACTAGATTTAAATTAGAATGGAGCACTGACCTTTCAACGCTGTTCCCTCGTGAATAAGACTGGGCGTCTATTGATGTCAAACTTGATCCGCTTCCAGCTTCAGATCCACCCTTCCATATTTTCTGTAAACATTATTTTGTTAATTTATTTTAAAAGATACATTTAATTAAGAACTATTTATGGATCAGTAACTGATTTGCGTACTTGTTCATCGGGCATTGACACGTTCTGATCTAGGGACAACGCTTTCCTAAAAAGTTTTCCTTGGGTGTAAACTTGACGGCACACCACCCCCATCACTCATATTACTGCTAATTTTCTTCGTTCCACTACTCGACGACGACGACGGAGTCCGACCAGCGGTGTTTCTCGAGGGCAGTGTTAACGTTGAACTGGACATGGGTGGAAGATATGGCTTCGAGGGGTAACTCTTTACCCCATAGGTTGCCGGCATCGACACCAAACTCTCCCTCGACTTTGGCAGCTCGTTCCCGTCCGTATCTCCAACACTCGCTGCCCTCTTGAAGTGACCTCGTTTCTTTTCCTTCGGACCAAGCAGATCCTCTGGTTCTTCGATGGCCTTCATGTTCTGCAAATGATGAAGAATTTCGGCAGCATTCAGGTTGCGCGGAAGTTAGGCTCAAATTGCTATTAGAGGCGGTGGGATTCAGAGCGGCGAGTTTTGAAATGAGCTGTTCCAGTAATTTGTCCTTCTCTTGACGCACCTTCTTCATTTCCAGCTCCTTCTTAATCTGCGACTCCCGTTGGTTCTCCAGCCTTTCCCTGTCTTTACGAAGTTTCTCGTTGGCTGTGCGCAGTTTGGCGTGGGCATCTCGGAGTTCAAGCAGGTCGGTTTGAGCAGATTCCACCTTTCTTCGCATTTCTTGCTGCTCTTCCTCCAAGGATGTTTTCAACTGGTCGAAGCGTCTCTTCGCCTCCATCCTTTCCCGATCCTTTTCTCTTTCGATTTCTAATAGAGTGGTTTTTAGGTCACGAGCCAGAGTAGTTGCCTCTTTGAGCCGTCTTTGTTGCTCTTCCCGTTCTTTCTGCCACGCAAGTTCTAGCTTTGTCCTGCCTACTGCACTGGCTCCACGGACGCGGCCGGTGCCACTCAGCAAACGTTCCTCTTCAAGCTACAAGAGAATAAAAATATAAGAATTTCTACAACCACTCAATTTTTGGCAGCTAAAAAATAGACCTCATTAATTTTTTGTTGCAGCTCAGCCATCTTCATTTCCCATGTTGACTTCTCCGTCACAAACTCCGTTTTGTGGCGTCCAGTTTCTCTCCTCGCCTCCGCCAGATCATCCTCCAACGCGGTGATACGTTCTTGCAAGCCAGTAACCGCTGCTTGCGCTCCAGTTGCAGCCTCCTCCAGACCCGTGATGGAGCCCCGCGTTCCAGACCCTCTCGACTTGAGCTCTGCGATAGCTCTTTGTGCAGAGTCCACCATTTGTCTGAAAGTATCCCTTTCTCGCTTTGCCCTGCTGAGTTGTTGCTGGACGGACGAAATCTCTTCGTTTTTNTAGCTCTTTGTGCAGAGTCCACCATTTGTCTGAAAGTATCCCTTTCTCGCTTTGCCCTGCTGAGTTGTTGCTGGACGGACGAAATCTCTTCGTTTTTAACCGCAAGCTCTTGATCATGGCGGAGTTTCGTCTGAGCCATTTCATTCCGGTGAAGTTTCTCTTCCGCTGTAAACTTCTCTTTCAGAGCCTTCAACTCCTTATCTGATTTTTGGGACGGTTCGGGAGCCAAACTACGAAGCTGTACTTGGGCTACCTTGTCAAAGTCTTCGAGCTTTCGCCTGAGTTCGTCGTTCTCCTTTTGCATCATGAGAATTTGCTCCTTGTAACTGTCCACCTCCTTTGTCTTTGTGTCCAAATCTTTATTCGCTTCGTTGAGCAAATTTTTCATTTTGGTGGACTCTCTGTCTCCTGGAATGCTCATCAGCTTCTTGGAGTTGTGCTCAGCCTCGCGGAGCTTCTCCTCCAGAGCTAGTTTTTCCTTGATCCATGTGTCCTGCCGGTTATTAAATGTTTCGCGGAGGGCACGTAACTCCTTGTCTATGGTATTGTGGTCCTTGCGCAATCTATTCATGTCACTAATGAAAGCAACAATAGGAAATTAGCATAATAATTCATATAAAATTACACACTTGTTTCTAAATCGCTCTACCTTTCAAGCTGTTCCTTTTGACCACTCAGCTTCGAGTTCTTTATGACCATGTCATCCTGAATAGACTCATACTGCTCCTTCATCGAGCCCACGCTTGTTTTCAAGGCACTCACTTCCGTCAGCAAGTTTTTGTTGGCTTCGCCCATTTGTATGATACGGGATTGGTGATTTTCCACGTCGTCTCGAGCGCGAGCGAGCTCTTCCGCCAGTGCTTGCTTCTCTGCCTCCGCGTCTGATTTTAACTTTGCCAGTTCCTGTTGTACTTTCTTTAACTCAGCCTTAGTCTCCAAGTCAAAGTTTAGATGCGTTCGTGTCCTGCTCCAGTGACCTTTGACATAATACATAATTACAACATGTACACCAAACAACGGCACTTTAAATGTTAGACTAATTTGAATTAATAATTAATACTTACTTTGCCCTCAAAACTGAGGGCTTCCCTTTTCCAGCTTTGGGCGCTGCTGCGAGCTCAGTTTGAAGGCGCTCCACTTCCCTCTCCTTCTCAATCAGTTTTCGTCTCAGTGCCGTCACCTCATCCACATTCTGAAAAGTTTTTAAAAAATCAAGATAAAGTTAAAGAGTTAATAAAGATGTAAGTTTACGAGTTTCACTTTGCCCCGGTCTCAACCTTTGATTTCGTAATGCTGGGCGTCAACTTTTCCAACGATTGCGCTTTGTCCTCCGCTTTCTGCAGGTCCTTATTCAACTTGGCGTTCGTCTTCTCCAACTCTTCAACCTTCTTCTGCAGTACTTTCGATTCCTGCTCGTTCAACTCCAACTGCAGTTTTAGATCTTCGTAGTTGTCGCCTGTCCCCTCTGGCTTGGTGGTGGCTGCGGGTCTTTCGCCCACTTTTCCAGTTTCCACTGGTTTTCCCTTGTTATTTACCTCTGGTCGTGGTTTCGAAGACATTTTCTTAATCTGTATGAGTAGCGTGTCGTTTTCGTTTTCGATGCGACTTATTTTCTGTCGTAAGCTGGTGCTCTCTTCCTCGGCGAATTTTAGTTGCTCTCGAAGATCCGATTCTCTTTCCAGAGCGCTTTGCAAGTCTCGCAGAGTTTTGTGAGGGTCAAAGTCTGGAGGCATGGAAGATTCCTTTTCGCTTGATAAGGATTTGACGAGAGTACCTTTCTTCTTTAGCCCTACACCCAGCGTAGATTCTTTTCCGGATTTTAATTTGTCTACCTCTCCCTTCGCCTTTTTTAGCTCGTCCTCGAGTTTCTTTATTCGCCCCGAGTCTTGAATACTTTCTAGTCTTTGCTCCAGCTCTTTCTTCTCGGCCTCAAGCTGATCCGCCCGCTTCTCCACTTTTCTCAGTTTGAACTGGAGAAGTCTGCAATTCTTGGAGGCGTCATCAAGCTCCTTCTTCAAGTTGGCGAATTCTTCAGCTTGCTCCTCCCTGAAGCTGTCTTGCATCTCTTCAAACTCTTCTTGCATGTCTTTCATCTGCTGGATGGCTTCTCGCTTTTCCTCCTGAAGCTGGTCTATTTGCGTTTCCGAAGCGGTTAGTTTTGATCGTAGGTCAGATATTTGGCGCTGGAAGTGTAAATTGTGATATTGATGATTTTGAAATTTCGACGAAATATGTTTGTATAAAATATATTAATGCGTTTGGACGGAAAACGGAACTATTTACAAGCAATACCTGGAATATGTCTGGGTTTGGGCGAGTGCTCAGCTCTGACTCCAACTCTCTCACCCTGGATTCCAAGCTTTTCTGTTCATCTTTCAGATCTTCGTTGGTGGAGGTCAACTGATTGATTTTTTGCTGAAGTCTCA
>JAHZMY010000484.1:0-10716 GCA_027743915.1 Seira sanloemensis
AATATTGATTCGATCAGCACCAATTTTTTTACATGATTTCCTATCCGTTTTAAAAAGCACACTCGTGCTGTGCTCCTCTTACTTGGCTTTAATCTGCCGGCATGCAATAAAACCAATTGTTACTTTGTTTGCTTAAGCTCTATCGTTCGTAGGTATATTCCTCGAGGACTATAATTATTGCTGCACAATTCTATTATTAAATTGCTGTAACCTATTACAAATCCTGTTTTCCGATAAAGCCATGAAAAAATAATTGCCCTCTCTCTGTACGAGTACTAGTGATGAGTACCTACAGGATTTCAAAGTAGGAAATAAAAAAGTGCATCACAGAACCTAGCTGTCAACTGTGAATATGCAGTCTACGCAATAACGTAAGAGTGTATTAAGTGTTCATTCGGCTTTGTCTTTATTATTCTGTAAAACTAGGCACTTTTTTTAATAGTTCCGTCCTTTTTAATTCCTTTTATCAGGCTTCTTCCCTCCTCCTGCTTTGCCCATTTAGATAAAAAGGAATAAAAAATGTTTTAAGATGTGGACGTGATTAGCAAGCTGGGATTTGTCCTGGCGAACCTTTCATTATCATTTTGAAATATGCGTATAATTGTACCACAGATAAGAAGGCATGAGCACTTGTGTATGGCTTGATGGCAACAATTCATTACAAAGACAAATTTCGGAAGACTTGGAATAACAACGGAAGTTGGGGCTATTTTAAATTCCGGTATACACAGTAATTTATTAAAAGTTAAGTAACATGAAAAGTAAGGCAGATTTCTTATTTTTATTGAACACGTTCAACTTACTTACATTAAGTATATTTTTGCTTACAGTAAGCTTCAGTCTAATTATAATAATCTTTACTTAAAATCGAGTAAAAATGGCATCTGCTGCTGCAGATTGGCTCTCCTCTTTGGAACGGGGTTGGAAGCTTGGACCTTCACAGACCAAAACTGACTCGCGTGGATTGCAAGTCCAGCCGCGATGCTGATGAATAGGATGACAATCAAACCCGCCCTCCCGAGGAATATGTAATCATAAAGCTGGAATAGAATTAAAATAACATATTATAGTGAAACAGTGTGATGATGGTATAGGTATAAAAATTAGGTATGGGCATTGTTTTGAATAAATGACAAGCCTAATTAAAACTTTTTTGTAATATAATCATCCGATCTCAAATGGCTACAACATTAAAGCTGAGCATGTGTAAAAATGTGATATGATACAAAGAAAATTGCACACTTTTGATGCACTCGTCATTCAAATGTATGTACATGCATGTTCTCAACTTTTTTTTGCAAAAAATGTGTCTTATCAAGATTAAAATACGCAAATCAAAAGGTAGCCGGCTTTGTGCCACCATCGTCACTTTGTACTGGTGAGGTCTCTCACGCTTCTTTTGATCAAAGTGAGAATGAGAATTATTAGCAAGATACAATGTGTACAGCGTAACGTTGATTAAATTGAGTTGAATCAATACACAATATTTTAATGAGAAGAATTTTGTCTTCTCTGAAAAAAATATGAGAAACATTGTACATAAATATGTATACATTGCACAACTGCTGTATTTAAATAAATGCCTCAGAAAATCAGATAATTTACTGTTTCGTAACGGAAACGAAAAAGCTAAAGTAGTTGTAAAAAGAATGTGATCTTGAATGGGAAATTTTACAGCTAATTAATACATGAGCTTGCGCTAAGAGTACCTCTTGGGTCTGCTTCAGAGGAGGCTGTGAAATTTGACCCTGGCGACCTGAATCCCTGTCCTTGGAAGTGGGGATGAGGAACATGAGAAGACGTTAAGATAACTGCGAGGCATGTGACAGCAGTTCTCAATGCTGTCTGCGACCTGGACAAAAGGACCCAAAGGAACGCAGTGATTGTCCAGAGTACGATAAGAATTATAACTCCAAACCCTAGACCTATCGTGTTTGCACCCGCCATGATAACTCAGCCGAACAGATCAACAAATTGATTGATGCTTAATATAATTTTAACTGCCGTTTCGTTATAAAATGTGGCTAGACAATAGAAAGTTCACTTTAGTTCCACATTTTTAAAGGCTTGCTACCAGTACTGGAGGTGGAGGTGAAGGCTGATGAAACTGAACATGAGTTTGTCGTTCCGTTGCCAACGGCAACAACCCTTTACATGAGTTAAATGTGACCAAATAGCACTGCTCGGAGCACAAGCAGATGAATGACACGGGGCCAAGTGAGATGCATGGTTTTAAATACTAGATTTAATTATTAATTCGGCTTCTTTCGTCAGTTGTCAGCAAAAATACAGACATGCCAAGACCAATAACATTAATGGCGTTGTGGATTTTTTATTCAGACTTTAATTCAATAATGAATGATTAAAAGTTTCATGAATGACAAACGCTCCCCAATATCTTGCTTCTATTTTGCATGATACAGTTTAGCGTAGAAAGTATTCTTAGTTTGCCCCGTGATGATACATAGAGATCCCCGCTAGTCATGACTCTGCTTTCTATTCCGCTTGTCATTCTCCTTTTCAGTCAGCCTTTTGTATTTGGCATAGTAAATATTATATGCATCTCACGATAATAATATAAACACTCGTCAAATTTAATTATTTCCGGTGCAAGTGCAACATATTTTCGAAAAATATATATAAAACGGTAATTGAAATTAAAACTATATTTTTTTCTAAATATCCCTTGTTCGCTCAGTTTCAACTATTATTTTATTAAATCCCTAAGCTTGCGATACCATAATTTAAAATGATTATTATGATATGCAAGGACTTTAATGTACATTTACCTACATATTTACAGTAATCTTATCCGCCAATCTGTAAAAGTGAATTGAAAGGGAGAAGGTATCATGGAGGATATTGGGATATTACCTTCTCCACAGGTTCGTGAGCAAATTTTTAAATATCAGATACATTTGATTCGGTAAACAAAAAGTTTTGGTAGCCATTAAATAATTTAATTGTTGTTTTACCCAGGAGGAGACTGCGAACCATGAACCACGGTCTCCACATTTGACAGGGGGTAGCAATCACGAGGACTTGGATATTGACGATCTGTATACCAAGTACAAGGTGCGTAAATGAAATATTCTTTGACCTATTTTTATCGGCAAATGTGCTCTTGCTTTTAACTTCAATTTACCTAAAAAAAATTAATGGGCTTATGATTTGTGTGTAGAAACTACAAAGGCAGTTGGAGTTCTTGGAAGTTCAAGAATCATACATCAAGGACGAGCAGCGTAATCTTAAAAAAGAGTATCTGCATGCTCAAGAGGAAGTAAAGAGGATTCAAAGTGTTCCACTCGTCATTGGCCAATTCTTGGAGGCAGTCGATCAGAATACGGGCATCGTTGGGAGCACTACTGGATCAAATTACTATGTAAGGATACTCTCAACGATTGATCGGGAACTACTCCGACCCTCTTCATCTGTAGCTCTTCATAAGCACAGTAATGCCTTGGTGGATGTGCTTCCACCTGAGGCAGACTCCTCCATTTCCATGCTTCAAGCAGGTAAATTAACATTGGCTATTTTAATCATAAAAGTAAAAATTATTAGGAAAGAGAATAGTTATTAATTTATTGAATTTATTTAGATGAAAAGCCCGATGTCTCGTATTCCGACATTGGTGGGATGGATATGCAGAAGCAGGAAATGAGGGAAGCTGTGGAACTGCCTTTGACTCATCATGAGCTTTACAAACAAATTGGTATTGACCCTCCTCGTGGTGTTCTAATGTTTGGTCCTCCAGGTAAGAATAATAATTTTCCCATCTCAATTTTGTTCTTCTCAAATCTTTCAGTCAACTCATTTATTTGCATATTTCACTTCTGTATGTTTATGCAAAAGCTGCAAATTATCAAAGTAAAACAAGTCCGAGTCGGAAATCACTAGTTGTTTTTCTGCTTTAACCAAACCCCTATTCTTTTTTGTGCATCTGTTGTAGGCTGGAATGCACGCAGTCAGAGAAAACCGTTACATCGTCCTCGCTAAAGATTTCGAGAAAGCATACAAGAATAACATCAAGAAGGATGAGTCTGAACACGAGTTCTACAAATAAACCCATCGTCCCCATACTTTTTTTTAGTAAAATTAAGATGTTGAATGAAAGATGATCCAAATATTTATTGTATTTCTTTTATATCACCCTCGCCCTAGGGAGCACCGGGAAGCAACAGTAAATTAATGGTACAGTCCCAGTTTTTCTATTTCAAGAAATACATGTAATATTCTGTTGTTCGTAAATGGTACCAATAATGCATACACCAGCAACTTATTTTTCGCGATGATGAGGGAATATTTGAGTCGGTGAAAATGTATGTGTAAAATTTGTAATAATGTTTAAATCAACTTTTTAAAATCATTATTGAACGTTATAATAAAATGAATTGTGGCCGTAAGCACAATTGCCAAAAAATAAAGTTTGAAAAGAAATATGACAGCACGAGCACGCAACATTTTTACATTATTTTCGAATCATTTCTCCTGTAGAAAAAGTATATAATATGCTCCATCCTTGATTCCATTCTTTCGTGCAATGCCAATGCTCTCACCAAATCAGTCAGCCTTCCAAAAAAAAATTTTAATACAAAAAGCGTGACATTTCACCTGTACTTTCCATTGCGTGATCCATTAAATTCCAGAGAAAAAGAAAAAAAAACTTTTTTTCTGATTCATTTCACGTCTGTAGCTCTCCATTAAAGATATTCTGTATTTATGCATATACATACATATATGCGGACCCGGTTGGTTGGCTACATTGCATTTAACGGTAAGTAAAAAGAGTAAAAGTCAAAGTGTAAGTAGACAAGGCCATTTTTTCGCATGACATGACATGAGCAAAACAAAACTTTCTCTTTGAATTTTTTTTTCTCCATTCTCCCGTCCCTCGTGCACTATATAATTAACGAGCAAAAGAATTCTTTTTTTTTCTTCTTTCCATCGTAAACCCATTTGCAAAAGGTGCGATATATGGGCTAAACCTTAAAAACCAATTTTTTTCTTCTCTCTCTCACTCTGCAAATGATCACTTGACACGAAAGTAATTACGTCGGGATTCTTGTAGGTCAAAAGTAATGACGTCATTGTTTTTTTTCTCTCTCTCTCTCTTGCCTTATTTGTGCACTGTACCGCATCCCAGGATTATCATTCCACTTTTTCCCTGCATGCACTCGCCGACTTGCTCTTATTGGAGAAAAATCAGGGAAAATGTCAGTTGGTCAAGTCGAGGGAGAAAGAAATCTTTTATGCATCACCAGACCTCTCCTTCTCTTTGACTCGAGAATGACCAGGAATAATTTTTCCCTATGCATTCGGCACACACATGCCATTTCCCATTTTCCTCTCTGGCCAAGTTTTATTGCATTTTCTCCCATTCTCCGGTTATTGTAAAAGTCATAAATAAGCAATATATGTGTGATTAATTTGAATTTGATGGCGCTTTTCGTATTTTATTTGTTCAGGTAGCAGCGACCTTTGCACTTTTTTACGCAATTTAAAAGCAGTATAGTGTATTACCTATGTGCAACGAATGACTTTCATACGTTCCGGAGAGATTTGGGACGATGGCGTCGTTGATGAAGAAGATGATGATGAAATCACAATTTTTTCGACTATGACGCAAATGAAAAAAATAGTCTTTGAAAAATTGCAAAGATTTGCCAAAAAACAGTATCGCAAAAAGTCATCAAGCCGCAAATGCATGACTTTATATTTACCTATATGTACACGAGTGAATGTAAGGCGATCATCCACCCGTAAATACATATCTTTAACAAATGCAATATGCAAATGTAGACAAAATTTTGGTGTATAAATCTCCACCAATTATATTCAAAGTAGAGTCAGTTTGTTGTTGCAAAATTTTCATGATATTAATTTTCCCAACTCTTCATTGAGACAGCCGCGACCGAGGTACGTTATTATTATGAAAGTCTGTGAATCCGAAATGCAAACAAGAAGACTGCGCGTGGTGATTTATTGTAGACGAAATTCTTGAGGGGTGATTCATGAGAAGCACATGTTTCCCCAAAATTGCCAGAATTTGCGAGAAACTTTCGGCCCATGCCTGTCTGCCTCCGAGCTTCGGAAGTTGCTCATTTTGCACATTCCTCCTGTCGTGAACTTGGCATTGGTGCTATCAACGCTTCAAAGTCCACAAAGCAAAGGGCAATAAAAATTTTAGCTATGGTCTCATTCATGCTACCGTAACAGTCGCAGAGAAACTCTCTCTCTCTCTCTCTCTATGAATGTGCGAAAACAAAAAAAAGTTTTTTATGAATGAAGAGCAAAAGATATATGCATGAGCACACCACGAGTTTGGTCTTTTAAACTTTTACGTGTAATATTTTTGCCATTAAACATTACCCGAATTTCTAGCCATCATCAGCAAATTAAAGTCAGTCAGCAAAAGTTAGATTTCCCGTAATTTAATCACGCCGTATCAGATTAAACTATTTAATTTGTCGAAAGTAAAATCAGTTTCCCCCAACAAGAAAACTTTTATGATTTTATATCTCATGCAAGGAATAGAAGTGAGTACAAAAAAAGTTTTTTATGAATGAAGAGCAAAAGATATATGCATGAGCACACCACGAGTTTGGTCTTTTAAACTTTTACGTGTAATATTTTTGCCATTTAACATTACCCGAATTTCTAGCCATCATCAGCAAATTAAAGTCAGTCAGCAAAAGTTAGATTTCCGTAATTTAATCACGCCGTATCAGATTAAACCATTTAATTTGTCGAAAGTAAAATCAGTTTCCCCCAACAAGAAAACTTTTATGATTTTATATCTCATGCAAGGAATAGAAGTGAGTAGTGGCTCGGCATGGAAAAAGTTAGTTTCTTGAACTTTCCCCTGACATCAAAGGAGGAAAGTTTGGGTTTTCAAACTTTATTATATTGGCTTTGGTTCATAAGTTAATTTGCGAGTCGCCCAAAAAGTCCCAAGTAAATTTAATTCTGGCTGCACAAACACACACGAAACAAAATGGCACGGCTTGCTCGCATGCATGTCGGGATTTTTGTACGTAGCCCCCAAAAAATGTTTTACGTGACATGCCACTGTCACACTTTATTTCGTTGAGAGGACATAAATTAGAAGTGAAAGTAAACCCAAGTAAGTTGTTGAAGAAACATCCCATCAGCATTATTCTCATTTCACCATTCAGTTTTTTCTCATCATCCCACTCAATTTGTGCAGCAAAATGGTAATGTCGTGTTCCTTTTCTTGGCACATGAGAAGAGCGACGCACTCGACGGGAAATTGTAGACAGTCATCGTAATAACAGTAGTGAATATGTATTTTTTTAATCCGTACATTTTTTTGGGTTCCGATGGGCCGATGTTTCAATGAACTAAACAGTTTGACTTGATTCGCAATTTGATATAAAGAGCCAAAAACAGACCAGCCATGACAAGGACAAGGTCTTGTTTCACCTTCGTCTCTATCTACACTTCTTTATCTGCTCGTGTCTGGCTCCTCTTCTTTTTTTGCAGAATGGGTCCACAATGTTTTTGTTTTCTGAACCGAAGACCTTTCTCTGAGAGAGAGAGAGAGAGTCTGTATGAGCGTCATCGTGCAAAAATTTTCTTACAACATATATATATCATTAATACGGAGTAGATGCCTTCACTCGAAGTAGTCCATTTTGATGGAGCTTTATCGCATAAAATCTTCCTTTGGGATTTTCCTCCGAGATGATGTATTGCCCTGCAGTCTCATCACACCAGAGCCTTTTAACTTTTCCAATTTACCTCAAATGTCATATCGTAATCTTTTTTCTGGTGCGATATGAATTTCATGGACGAGAAAGAGGGGAGAGATAGGATTTATGTGACATTGCCATTGGGGTCGCATCACCATAGGTACACAACTATTCATTTCCTCGGCAATTTGAGAGACCATTTATTTATTAGAGAGGAAGTCTGCGGTGGTTGCTTAGACATCTCTGTGCACGTAATAGAAAGTATGCTGCAGGACATTGCTTCATATGTGATGTCAAGGATTTTCCTAACCCAGAACTCTCCTCTCTCTCTCTCTCTCTCCTTGTCTCTCTAGTCTTTACGGTTTATTGCCGGTGACGCCACCAGCTTTAAAAGTCAAATTAGCTATTAATTAAGATATCTCGTACGTACTTCCATTAATTCCTCAACAGTCATGTCCCATCTGCCCAAATCTGGTTCGAATCCGATTCACTTTGACATTTTCCTCTGAAAAAAGGTTGGATACCGAGAAAAATCCGCCCTGCATTTTTCAATCATGCATGCCCACCAGTGCTTTCATGAGTTTGCATTTTTTCCAATGCAAGAAGTAACGAAAGCTGGCTGCATTCATCCTTCCGTAAAAATACTTTCACTGCTGGCAAAAGCAAGCAAACAAACATCGTTTCATATCCGACCATCACTTTTTTTTTGGAGGAAACCAACTCCGTGAAATTTGCTGTAAGCCGTTCTCTTTTTGATCCCACGTGTAAGCTACCTACAGAAAGGGTTAACCCATGTAGCAAAACTTTATTTCTGGCGATTCCTCGTCGTCGGCGAATGAAAAACTTTTTTTCCTAATGCAAGTGAGTGAAGTAGGCCATGTCATAAGGATGGGGTAGTAGTAGTAGTAGTAGCTTTACTCTCAGAACATTATTTTATCGGAAAAGGCTTTAAAGGAAAGTGATGACGAAAATTGTGAAAATTAGGTCAAGGCTACTAACAAAAAAACTAATGCATGTAAGAGTGCAAATACTAAACGAAAACACCTTTTACGGGCTAAATTTGCTGCACCAAAGTGCTTTCATTTGAAAACTTTTGTATATGCAGAGTTGAATGGGGCTTAATGAACTTGAAATTGCCGACCGGGCTGTGTCTAAAATGTTGACATTAGGCGAAACTACGCGACTATTAGACTTACGCGTGTTTGATGAAACAAGGCTGAATGTTATACATGTTATAATCTAACTTAATTATGCTTTATCTAAAATTCAAAATCTAGTGTAATGCATAATGCATTTACGTAAGACATGACATTTGTTCAACCTTTGTATCTTTGGTTCAAGTTTGGATTGACTAAGCCACAGCGGGGCAAACTAAGACAGCTTTGAGAAACAAAGATATTAGAAAGTTAAATGCGCTATATTAGATCATTTCTAGTCGCAACAGATGTGGGCATTTTAATCATGCTTATCAAATGCAATCTCAAAAGCGACTTTTCTCTCGTCCCATACTTTATGCATGCATAAGTAATTGGGCTTTTGTATTATATAATTTAATCCACCAGAAATAAGTTTTTAGCGGGTAGGTATCGTGTGAGAAAGTGCTTGTTATTACTTTTTGCCAAAATCTGTTTTGATTTTATTGTGCACACCATAAAACATTTTATTATACATAAAAATCTGGTTATCGACGAGATTACCTCATCGTTATCACATTGCTAATATTGTACTCAAACCTAGGTTATAATAACAATTTAAGTTTGAATATAAGCGCTTAATCATCCATTATAAATATTGAGTCAATATTTACATTTCACACAAGCAAATACAGATATCAAACATTTTTGCCCATGACTTCACTCAACAATTGCACAAGTGAAAAGAGAAATGTATTTTGTATATTATGGCATCCCTCGTTTCATTTTTTTACGCTACAACAATCCTCCAGTTTTTTTATTTACACACATCTCCTCATCTCCCACTCTAACCGAATTAGTACCTGAAGGTATAAGACTCATCTCTCTCTCTGCCCACTCACACAAGAGCAAAATTACGTATTATGCACTCATGCAACACTAAGCGTAAAACGAATGTACATACATGTGCAATAAAGAGTAGGAGTTACCTTCAAACGCGCGTTGGAAAAAAAGCTTTTCAGATTCTATGAAAAACGTAAATATTTTTAATTTATTTATCAAAACACCATTGCTTGGAATCGATTTCTCCCTCGAACCATTCTTGCTTGTGGGTGGCATAATCATTCAATTTCATCATATCATTTTCCTTCTTTTGAACTTTGTTCCAGTCAATTATTCATGGAGGCACTCCTATCCACTCTGCTCCCCTTTTTCCAACAGCTAATAGCCAACACCATAAAGTGAAATGAATAGTAGTCGTGTGTTTTGGTATTGCTGCTGCCATCATGTCTATTTGCATCAATATTTAGAGATGATTGCATCGGTTGCGCTTACATAAACTCGTGTTCACGACTGATAAACGAGTGCCAAAATAATGTAAGCTCTTTAATGCCAATCTCTTGCCACCTCTCACCTTCTACGAAACCCTTAATTGCATGGAAGACCATACACTTTTTCATATTATATATGTGGATTTTTTTCTTCTCTTTTTCCATTTTTAGAGAAACAGAGTAGTGCCACTTGTCGTCAGCCACCTTCTCGAATGTGAATGGTGTCGGTGTGGGGCACGGCATGTCTCAAAGTCTAGAAGTCGTCGCGTAGGCATGTATGTATTATGTGTATGTATTTAATAATGGCAAAACTGATTTCAGCTCTCGCCTTATTTTCATTTTAAAATGCAATTCACTTTCTTATAGCCTAGATGAATCCAACACTATTCATAATAATTTTTATTTCTCGCTCTATAGATACACAACCAATTTTAAAATGCTGCTGAATGCAATGATTCGTTCGTGTACGTGTCGTTACCTTTTATTGTAAAGCCATGAAATAATTACATTTCTTAAATCATGTGTAGCGAGTTAATTGGC